>CM075810.1:54074985-54236524 GCA_037975025.1 Excoecaria agallocha | reverse complement strand
ATTATTTTAATTAGGTCTAATTTTACGGAACATTTCAAAAAAGTTATGCGAACAATTTTACTTGATCATAATTAATTAAACTCTTTAATTAATTATTATCTTATTCACTTCTCTATCCCCATAATACTATCAAATATTTTATATCCTTGTCATTTTACTGTTTTATCCTGTTTCCCTACATGTGTGTGACCTATTGGATTCCTGTCCATATTGGTAGTATAATATGTAATTGTGAGTTATATTCAAAACTCACATGATTTAAACTTCTTTAAATAATTTTATCATTCCCTATTGATATTCTTGATACATTATTATACAAATCATGATTGGCCTCTAGCTAGGCATCATGACTATCCAAATGTCAAGAAAGTCAAGTGGTTTGACTATACCCTTCTATAGAAATAGTTACCGTGCAATTACTCCTTCCACCACTCTTATCTTAATTAGATTCAGAGTATGGATTTCTGTCAACTCATATAAATCTAATTATGTATGTTCTATTAATTTAACCATTGTTCCTAAAATGCAATAGACATCTCATATCATGAACAACCGCTATGAAGAGATTTCTCACTGACATAGATTTAATATCCATATGAGGATTCTCTTTGTAGGTCTCCAATCATGAACTTATTCTTCTAACGAGCATCCACATGTTAGATTTGATTATCTTCCATAATCACAGTTATGAGAACCATTGCTTGAACCATTCAAGAAGCATAACATGTGCTAGTATGTCTGAATTAACAATACCCTATGTTGTTAATTCTATGACTAGGGATATTTAGATATTAACACATTTGCATGCAATAGACATCTCATATCATGAACACTTTCATGATTGCCTTTGTACTAATGTTTATAATATCTAGGACTTCATTTATTAATTTAAGATTTACAAACTCATGTATTTAAACATAGCATTAATAAATGAATGATGCCTTTTATTAAGAATATGAATTCATACATATGAAATACATCTCTATTACATGGGCTCTAGGGCATACTCTCTAACAATCTCCCACTTGCACTAGAGCCAATCACTCATATTTCTTAGACCCATGCTATTTATATGGTGATCATGCTTAATCTGGAAAGTGATTTAGTGACGGGATCCGCCATATTATCATCTGTGGAACCCTTTCTATTTTCACATCATTTCTAGCTACTATTTCCCTTATGAGATGGTAGCGTCTGAGAACATGCTTGGATCGCTGATGAGACCGTGGTTCCTTTGCTTGTGCAATGGCTCAATTGTTGTCACAATATAAAGGAATCAAATCAGCAATGCTAGGCACCACTCCTAGTTCAGATATAAACTTTTTGATCCATACTACTTCTTTTGCTACTTTTGAAGCAGCAATGTACTCAGCTTCTGTCATGGAATCAGCAGTTGTTTCTTGTTTGGAACTTTTCCAACTAACTGCTCCTCCTCACATTATGAACACATAACCAGACTTTGATTTATAATCATCTTTGTTAGATTGGAAGCTAGCATTTGTTTTCCCATTTACTTCCAAACTGCCCTCTCCATATACCAAGAGTATATCCTTGGTCCTTCTCAGTATTTAAGGATATTCTTGACAACTACCCAATGTTCCTCTCCAAAATTGGATTAGAATCTGCTTGTGACACTCCAAGCAAATGCTACATCTGGACATGTACATAACATAGCATACATGATAGAATCAATTGCATATGCATATGGTATTCTATTCATGCTCTCTCTATCCTCTAGTGTCTGTGGACACATAGTCTTAGAAAGGTGTTTCCCATATACCATGGGTATAAACCCTTTCTTAGAGAGATCCATATTGAACCTCTTCAATACTTTATCTATATATGTACTTTGAGAAAGACCTAGAAACCTATTGGATCTATTTCTATAGATCCTTATTCCCAGAATATAGGATGCTTCTCCAAGGTCTTTCATGGAGAATTGCTTAGATAACCATATTTTAACAGATTGGGGATGAGAAATGTCATTTCCCATAATCAATATGTCATCTAAATATAGAACTAGAAAGACAATTGCACTCCCACTGACCCTTTTATACACATAAGGTTCATCTTCATTTTGTGAGAAACCAAACTCTTTGATTGTCCCATTGAATTGTATGTTCTAGCCCCTAGAGGCTTACTTCAATCCATAAATGGATCTTTGAAGCTTGCATCCTTTTCACCATTTCCAGATGTGAACCCTTCTAGTTGTGTCATATACACATCATTAGTCAGATTTCCATTTAGGAAAGTTGTCTTCACATCCATTTGCCAAATCTCATAATCATAATGAGCTGCAATGGCTAAAAGTTTTCTTATAGACTTAAGCATCGCTATAGGCGAAAAAGTTTCATCATAGTCAATACCTTCTTTTTATGATAGCCCTTTGCTACTAAGCGAGCTTTATAGGTAACTATATTACCTTCCATGTCGGTCTTCTATTTGAAGACCCATTTGCACCCTATGGGTTTTATCCCTTCAGGTGGTTGAGTTAAATTCCATACTTTATTCTCATACATGGAGTCCATTTTAGACTGTATAGCCTTAAGCCATAAATCATATTATGAACTGTTCAAAACTTTATGATAGCTTGTAGGCTCATTGTCCTCTACTACAGTTATGCCTCTATCCGAATCAACGTGAAATCCATATCTCATAGGGATAGAACGCATCCTAGTAGATCTTCTAGGATTTTGTGTATAATCAGGTTCAACTGTAATCTCATCATTATGAAATTCAGTCTCGGGTTCAATCGGTTGATCTACTTCTATTTGTGGGTCTTGAACTTCACCAAGTTCAATTTTACTCCCACTATCCTCTTGTAGGAGAAATTCTCTTTCCAAGAAGACAACATGCCTTGAAACAAACACCTTTTTTTCTAAGGGATGATAGAAATAATATCCAAAGGTTTCTTTTGGATATCCCACAAATAAACATTTGTCAAACTTAACATCTAGTTTATCTGACATTGTCCTCTTCACATAAGCAGGACAACCCCATACTTTCATATGAGAAAACATGGGTTTCTTGTTATTTCACATCTCATATGGAGTAACATCAACCGATTTACTAGGAACTATGTTTAACACATAAACAACAATTTCTAGTGCATATCCCCAAAAAGACTTAGGCAAGTCTACTCGGCTCATCATCGATCGAAGCATATCTAATAGTGTTCGATTTCTCAGATACACCATTGTGTTGTGGTGTATATGGTGGAGTCCATTGAGATAAAATCCCATTATCTCTAAGATAATCTTGAAAATCTTGGCTTAAGTATTCTCCACCTTGATCTTATCTAAGTGTTTTAATACTCTCGCCAAGTTGTTTCTCTGCTTCATTTCTGAATTCTTTGAACTTTTCAAATGCTTCTGATTTATATTTCATTAGATAGATGTATCCATACCTGGAATAATCATCTATGAAAGTAATGAAGTAGGAGTAACCTCCTTTGGCATGTGTAGTCATTGGACCACATACATCTGAATGTATTAAGTCCAAAACCATTTTAACTTGTTCTCCTTTACCAATAAAGGGAGCTTTTGTCATTTTTCCTAATAAACAAGATTCGCATGTATCAAATGATTCATAATCAAATGATCCCAAATCACTTGACTTGTTTAATTTGGTCATGCATTTCTCATTTATATGGCCTAAATGACAATGCCATAAGTATGAGGTATTTAGATTATCATGTTTCATTCTCTTGGTATTCACATTATGCACTTCTTTAATTAAATCAAGAACAAATATTCCATTCTCAATTATAGCTTTTGCATAAAACATATTGTTCTTAAAAATGTAACAACTTGTCCGTTAAAGAAATGTCATAATCATTTAATAAACAACTAAAAGAAATAATACTCTTGGATAAAGCTGGAACATAATAACAATTATTTAATTCTAGTACTAATCCACTTGGAAGAGGGAAATGGTAAGTCCCCACAACCATTGTAGAGATGTTATGTCCAGTAGCTGACTGCAAATATATCTCTACCTTTCCAACTCTTCTAAAGCTTCTAAGCCCCTGTAGATCATTACATAACTGAGATCAACATCCGGTATCTAATACCCAAGATTGTTTTGAAGCAATAAAATAAGTATTAATTTCAATCATATGAATACCTGAAGTAGAAGCATCAACTTGCTTCTTCTCCTTGAGAGAATCTAGATAGGCCTTGCAGTTACGCTTCCAATGACCATCCTTTCCATAATGGAAGCAAGTTCCTTTGGGATTCTCTTTCTTGGCAACCTTCTTCTTGGAGATCCTACCATTCTTTGGCTACGCCTTGGTTATCTTCTTCTTCTTCTGCTTCTTGCCTTTAGTAGAAGTGACAACCATGACACTTTTTAGATCCTTTTTAAAGGATCCATCAGCTACTTTGAGCATGTTGATTAACTCATGAATGGTAACTTGGATCTTGTTCATGTTGAAGTTAATCACGAAAGGTGCATAACTTGGAGCCAACGAGTACAAGATTAAATCTATGTATAGATCATTATCCATTACATAGCCAAGTCTACTCAAATGCTCAATATACCCATACATCTTTAATACATGAGTAGCAGCTGAAGTGCCTTCCACCATTTTGCAGCTAAATAGAGCTCGAACAATCTCATATTGCTTAGTTCTAGCTTGAGAAGAATAAAGCTCCTCAAGATGCAAAATGATGGTTCTTGCATCCATCATCTCATGCTGCTTCTGAAGCTCCGAGCACATAGCACCCAGCATCAGACATACTGCCGCTTCACTATCCTCCATGTATTTTCGATAAGTGCCTTTGATCTCATCAATGGAATCATCTGATGGAAGTGGTGGTGGATCTTTATCCAAGACATAATGGATCTTTTCAGCTTTGAGAACAATTCTCACTTGCGTGATCCAGTTAGAATAGTTGCTGCCTACTAGATTGTTATCCAAGATTGATCGTATATTAATGTTTGATGTGCTCATGATGATGAACTAGATGTGAAAAAGAAAAAATATGAGAGTATGTAAGTAATCTAATAACATATTACAATTTGAAAAAGAAATTCAAACCAGAAACAAGTGGCTAGGACATGAAAGTCCTCATTGGGCCGAAACATGCATTATGCTCAATCACATTGGGCCTTATCCATAACTATCCGTCATGCCAATCATACACCCTTATATGCATTTCTAATGCATAAATTAAAACCATATAATGGAATACAAACTATATTTCAACTCTTGAAACTTACTTTTGAGTTATTTTAATAATGTGATCAAATTAGGAAACTTTTTCCATTTTGAAAACTTTCATTTTAAGAAACCTTTTTGCATGCGTATGTTTTTGCCTTAATTATCAATTCAATTGATTATTAATTGATTATCAATTGATTATTTAATTAATTAATCATATTAAATAATTAAAAAATCAATTTTGGGCTTAAAACAAAGGGTAGGCCAAAACCCACAAATTTAAACCCTAAAATGTGTTCACACACAAACTAGTTTTGTGTCTATTAGACAATTTGGGCCTTTTGGAATGAGCCAAGCCCACTTCAGACCTTAAAACCCATTACTAAACTTAATTATAGTTTATAATATTTAATTTAAATCAGCTCCATGGCCCCACCAAGTCATTCACTGATTTAAATCAAGTCTGTAAACATAATTAAGCCCATTACGTGGTTTTAATGAATTAAAATTAATCCAATTAATTCAAGGCCCATTTTAATTAATCCAATTAATTAAAAACACATTAATATATCAGATTTAGAAGATTAAAAATTGTTCTAAATAATAACCCACCAAGACATACCAAGAACACACGAATAACACCAATTTATCGAACTTTTCGACTAAACTAGTTTTTATGCAAAACTTGTTCGATTTTAATTTTATTTGATCTTATGGCTTAATATCACATATTAAATACATAAATTATCATCAAAATAATTTTAGAGTGGATCAATAAAAATTTAATTTAGAACAACCCCTAAAACTTTTATTGAAAAATAGAAACCCTACACGCCAAAAACAATGATTCTTTTCTCAAAAGAATCATTTTTATTTTCTATTTTATATATTTGATCACATACATATAGAAATCAATATTTCTCATTCATGAACAATCAAATATGATATTCTAAAGTTCATGAAATAAATAACTCAAAAATAAAAACTATTCAGTAAAAAAATATAGAATTATAGATTCATGGCAAAACCAAGGCTCTGATATCATGTTAGGAATTATCAGTTACATGCATCACATGCATAAACAGAATTTAAAATTTTTAACCAATAGATCTGATCTTACCATAAACATACAATATAAATATTAATGAGAATAAGAAAAATCACCTTTAATTTTTGTTGAACAATTGATTTTCCTTCACATCGGGTTGTCGTAAACCACAGTGTCCAAAATTGAACACCTCCAATTAGTAATCCACACTAGAGAAGGATTGAATGAACCAAGAATAATGAAACACAAGGGCTGGCCAAATTCCCCTTAATGCTAGCAAGCGAGTGGTGGCTAGGCTATTTTAAAGAGAGAGAATTTCTTTTCTCTTAATGTTCACTTAACCCTAAAATCCATATCACTTGGATTTTTATAGTTAGGTTAAAAATCCAAATTCATAATGGGATTAGGCTCCTTAAAAATGATGGAGAAATATTAAATGGGCTTCTAGAATTATTAATAATTTATTTGGGCTCAATTAAATCCAATTTAAGTCCATTCATAAAGGACTATGTACAAAACCCATAAACTAGGCCCTTTATACATACACTTGAATTTAATCACCCAAATGAATTCCATATCCATCCAAATTAAATATGTAGGCTCTATAACACTTATGAAATATATTTAATTTATTTTGGTCTAAGAATTAGGCCTCTAAGGCCTTCTATATGGGTTTGGCGTGTCACCCTTCCTTTGGAGGGTTTCTATGCCAAAATCAATTCTTTGGGCCTCTTTTAATTCCTCCAATGGATCTATTAATTATTATATCAGCCCTATAACACTTATAGTCCAATAATAATTAATTATTAAATACAATATTTCAATTAAGTCCATTTTATAGAATATTTCTAAAAAGTTCTGCGAACAATTCTACTTGATCATAATTAATTAAACTCTTTAATTAGTTATTCTCTTATTCATTTCTCTTCTCTCATAATAATATCAAATATTATTATCCTTGTCATTTGACCATTTTATCCTTTACTCTATATGTGTGTGACCTATTGGATTCTTGTCCATATTGGTAGTATAATATGTAATTATGAGTTCTATTCAAAACTCACATGATTTAAACTTCTTTAAATCATTTTATCAATCCCTTTTGATATTTATGATACACTATTATATAAGTCATGAGCAGCCTCTAGCTAGGCACTATGACTACCCAAATATCAGAAAAGTTAAGTGGTTTGACTATACCCTTCCATAGAATCAGTTACCGTACAATTACTCCTTTCACCACTCTTATCTCAATTATATTCTAAGTATGGATTTCTATCAACTCATATAAATCTAATTATGTATGTTCTATTAATTTAACCATTGTTTCCATCTTGGCATATTACTCTGGCCAGAGATTCTCTGAACAAGGAAATTATAGAATCATGCGAGATAACTTCCCTTAATAAGTTTGGGATGGTGAATCCTTTGTCAATCACTTAAGTAGACAAGTAGGTCATGATATACCCAACCTCCTAACTATGTTTACCCCCAGTTAGAAGTAATCAGTTATAGAGTCAAAGTATATCACTTGTTACTTAAGATAACCTTGGTGATCTCAAGTCTAAGGATACTTGCACAACCGCTATGAAGAGATTCCTCACTGACATAGATTTAATATCCATGTGAGCATTCTCTTTGCAAGTTTCCAATGAACTTGTTCTTCTAACAAGCATCCACATGTTATCTTTGATCATCTTGTATAATCATAGTTATGAGAATCGCTGCTTAAACTATTTAAGAAGCATAACATTGATGGAATATGACATGGTATGATAATCATGATAGCACAGCGGAAAAACAAAAATTTTATCATACATACCATACATATCCAAAAATAGGAACGAAAACATGCAATTTTAGGGTTTTTGAAACTTACAATAGATGATGCCTTTTATTCTTTGATTTTGTGATGTCCAGCAACCAAGATGCCTTTATCCACCTTAGATCTCGATCACCAATGCCAAGGAATAGCCTTTTACGCCACTCCCTCTATTCTCACACACACAATTACACCGTCGGCTTAAAAACGAGATTGCTAGATCTCTTTTTCGGTATTGTGTAAGGGTTATAGTTTGAAGCTACAAAACTTGATTTTGTACTTCTTTAGATTGCTATTACTGCTCAATAACACAAGAGAATGAGGAACAATCCTCTCTCCTTGTGAAAAATTGAACAAAAGAATTAAGAGAGAGAGAGTCACTATTCACGAGTTACTATTCACGAGTTACTATTCATGCCACAAAAAAATTAGGTTTAGGGTTTTATTTCTTTTAATATATATGCTTATCCTTTGGCAAGTCATTAATCTGAATTCAACTATCCAAAGATAATTAATTCAAACTCTATCACTTCCTAAAGATAAGTAATATATTTTGAATTAAACTCCTTTGAATTTAAATTCAAATTTGAAATAAAACATAAGACATTTAAATAAATGAAATCACTTAATTAAATATATAAGTGATTTAATTTAATTTAAATTCCTTTAGGCTTTAATATTCAATTAACTTAATTAACACAAGATAATTAATTAATTGAAATTAAACCTTATGGGCTGAATTTCTCTCTCTCATGGACCAAAGCCCAATAGCAATATTATAACCCATTACATACATTAATTTGACTTTAATTAAAAGCCCAAATTAATGTCCAATACTTAATTTAAATATTTTAAGCCCAATGCTTTGTGTGCGATCCTATAGGTCCATTTAATGTTGGCAATGAATTAATAAATTAATTCTAAGGCTATATATATTCTCTAGCAAGATATTATAGCATTCCAAATTAAATGAAAATGCATATGGCATTTGGTGACCTAATGCAATTTTGCATAGTCCCTTACCCATAAATATCAGAATTAATATAAGGCATGGAACTAGTCATCCTTATATACATTAATTCATTTCTTAATATTCCAGTGACACTGAACTCTCAGATAAATAATGATTACTCATTATTTCATCTCGGTATGGCCATACACTTCTCAGTTCACTGATCAAGTGGCCGGTGATATTTTTCTCTCTTATCGAGAGGGGTAATCCCTTCACTTCTCTCATGCTCTCTAACATGAATCAGTGCATACCCAATCATACCCGTACTTGTCACTCTGTTACGAGCACGTTAGGTGTATGTCAAAGTACACAGTAATTCATAAAGAGTTTCATAGAGATTTCAGGTCTAAGAACTCCGATACAAAACTTGCATATGAGAAACACTTATGACTTGTACCATGTAGTGTTCTCATGAACGGATCGAATCCAGATACCATGTTCTTTAACATGTATCTATGATCTCTGATTGATACTCTTGTCCTAATGATCCGTAAGACAGAACTCATAAGATCAGAGAGAGCATACTAGTCTTAATTCATTTGTTATTCCCATAACAATGACTGACTAGGGATATTTAGAATGATGTCTCATTTGTTTCAAGGTCTTACAATCCATGTGCCTCACACATGATAACTTAAACCGAAACAACACTCTTGGATAGTTTTATCAATTGATATGCACAGGAATACAAAGGATAAAACAAATGCCTCATTTTATTAATTTCAAGTGTTTCGTTACAATGTATTGGGGCTAGGGCTTACACTAACAAACATGTGCTAGTATGTCCGAATTAACAATGTCATATCTTGTTAATTTTATGACTAGGGATATTTAGATATTAACACATTTGCATGCAATAGATATCTCACATCATGAACACTTTCATGATTGCCTTTACACTGTGTTTATAATATCTAGGACTTTATTTATTAATTTAAGATTTACAAACTCATATATTTAAACATAGCATTAATAAATGAATGATGCCTTTTATTAAGAATATGAGTTCATACATATGAAATACATTCCCATTACATGGGCTGTAGGGTATACTCTCTAACAAAACCTAGTACTAAGATAAATAGGAATTTTCCTTACTTTTGGCTCTGATACCAAAGGATACGGAACCCCAAGGTTAAAGAACCCCGAAACCTCTTGAACATACACTTTGATGGCAAAGACAAATAAGGCAAACACCCTCCTCTGTTGAACCCCTAAACAACAAGTGAATGGAAACCCAAGTAATTGTGAAAGAAGAATAAGAAAAATGCCACAACCAAGTGATTGATAAGTAATTATAATTCCTAATGCAATAGAAAAGAAAAGCAAGTAACTTCAATATTCTCTTCAAAGAATTTAGGTAAGACAAAAAGACAAAGCTCTCAAAGTTTATTATTAATCAAGTGTTGAGTTTTCAACTCATAACAAGCTATTTATACTAAAACTAAACCTAGAAAGTGTTTAAACCATAAACAAAATCTAATAAGGCCTTAGACATGGTATGGCCGAATTTCCCATGAGCTTTGCAAGACAAATTAAACCCAAACTAAAAGAAATAACATAAGTTAAAATAAGCTTAATAACTAATGAAAAAGTGGCCGAATATTCAAGCCCAAAATAGAACAAACAATGCCTACATGCCTAGCCCAAAACTTATGCAACTTATGTAACACCCTAATCCACTAACCATGGATAATCGTCATTCATCATCATCAAAGCCTGGTAAAGGTCAAGCAGAAATAAAAATAATAATAATAAGGCAGGCAATAATTACATACCAAAATAAAATAATCAAGCTTATAGATAAATAATCATAACATATATGGCCTTTAAGAATCCTTACATCCTCAAGCCAATTGCATCCTATCCAATCCTCAGAAGCTTAACTTGAAACCTACACAGATAAACAAACCCGTGCTAAGCTATAAAGCTTAGTGGGAAACAAAACACTATAGATAAAGTATTTACATAATTTATCATATCATATACAACTTTCTTTATAATACTGAATAACATTTGGGTTTATTGTATTGATCCACTAAGAACATATTAGGGAATTACTCAAACTTATTAAGAATACCATACTTACTTATGTCTAGAGCATTCTATAACATTCTCCAAATGAAAAACTCATCAATTAACTTACATCATCTTACTTCTTACCTTTCTTTAAACTAGATAGATTCCTACCTTTTTTTGATTTACTATTGCTTCAGAATTCATACATCATGGTTGTTGATAGTACAAAACTCTAACTTAATACATTAAACACAATGTTACATAATTCATGCATATGTGTTTCTTAATATCTAATATGAGCTTGAAAAGCTCATAAATAATGTGTGTTTAGTTTTATTAAGTATAGTATTTAATATTTTGGTATTTTATGTGTATTTTGTTACTTTATGTGGTTTGTGTGTTCTTGGTTGTTTTATTTGTTTTATAGGAGTTAAGGAATCAATTGGGAGCTTAAATGGGCAAATTTGGAAGCAGTAATAAAGGTGTGAAGATGAAGCCATGCCGCGAGCATGACAAGGTGTTAGTGTAAGCCCTAGCCCCAATACATTGTAATAAAACACTTTAGTTAATAAATGAGGCATTTGTTTTATCTATTGTATTCATGTGCATATCAATTGATAGAACTATCCAAGAATGTTATTTTAGTTTAAGTTATCATGTGTGAGGCACATGGTTGTAAGACCTTGAAACAAAGGAGACTTCATTCTAAATATCCCTAGTCAGTCATTGTTATGGGAATAACAAATGAATTAAGACTAGTATGCTCTCTATGATATTATGAGTTTTGTCTTACGGATCATTAAGACAAGAGTGTCAATCAAAGATCATAGATACATGTTAAAGAACATGGTATCTGGATTTGATCCATTCATGAGACACTACATGTTACAGGTCATAAGTGTTTCTCATATGCAAGTTTTGTATAAGAGTTCTTAGACCTAAAATCTCTATGAAACTCTTTATGAATTACTATGTGCTTTGACATACACCTAACATGCTCGTAACAGAGTGACAAGTACGGGTATGCTTGGGTATGCATTGATTCATGTTAGAGAGCATGAGAGAAGTGAAGGGATTACCCCTTTCAATAAGAGAGAAAAATATCATCGGCCACTTGATCATTGAACTGAGAAGTGTATGGCCATACCGAGATGAAATAATGAGTAATCATTATTTATCTGAGAGTTCAGTGTCACTGGAATATCAAGAAAGGAATTAATATATATAAGGATGACTAGTTCCATGCCTTATATTAATTCTAATATTTATGGGTAAGGGACTATGCAAAATTGCATTAGGTCACTAAATGCCATATGCATTTTCATTTAATTTGGAACGCTATAATATCTTGCAATAGAATATATATAGCCTTTGAATTAATTCATTAATTCCTTGCCAACATTAAATGGACCTATAGGATCGCACACAAAGCATTGGACTTAAAATATTTAAATAAAGTATTGGGCATTAATTTGGGCTTTTAATTAAAGTCAAATTAATGTGTGTAATGGGTTTTAAAATTGCTATTAGACCTTGGTCCATGAGAGAGAAAAATTCAGCCCACAAGGTTTAATTTCAATTAATTAATTATCTTGTATTAATTAAGTTAATTGAGTATTAAAGCCTAAAAGAATTTAAATTAAATTAAATCATTTAAATAAATAATGAAGTGGCCAAAATTCCAAGATAAAAATCAAGGAATTTCGGCATATGCACATTAATTATGTTAAGTGATTTTATTTAATTAAATGTCTTGTGTTTTATTTCAAATTTGAATTTTAAATTCAAAGGAGTTTAAATCAATATATATTACTTATTTTTAAGAAGTGAATGAAGTTGAATTAATTATCTTGAGATAGTAAAATTCAGATCAAATACTTGCCAAAAGATAAGGATATATATTAGAAAAGAAATAAAACCCTAAAAAGAAATAGAGTGCATTTGGCATGAAACCCTAATTTCTTTAGGTTTTGGCGTGAACTCTCTCTCTCTCTCACTTAATTATTTTGGCCAATTTTCACAAGGAAAAAGGATTGTTCCTCATTATTTTGTGTTATTGTGTAGTAATAGCAACCTAAGAGAAGTACAAAATCAAATTTTGTAGCTTCAAACCATAGCTATTACACAATACTTATTTTGAGAGCTAGCAATCTCGATTTTAAACCGTCGGTGCAATTGTGTGTGTGAACATAGAAAGGAGTGGCGTAAAAGGTTATTCTTTGGCATTTGTGGTGAAGGCCTAAGGCTAAGATATCCTCCTTGGTTGCTGGTCATCATCAAAATCAAGTTTTAAAGGCATCTAAAGTTATAAGTTTTAAAACCCTAAAATTGCATGTTTCTATTCTTGTCATGGAATTGTATGGCATGTATGATCAAATTTTATTGTTTTCCGCTGCGTGATCTTTATGTGCATACCATGAAATATTCCATCAGTGGTATCAAAGCCTAAAAATGCTTATTTTAGTGCTTTAGATGCATGAAAAAATTAATTAAAAATCGTTATTTTGAAAACATGCAATGCTGAAATTTTCTATTTTGAGTTTTTTGCATTGTTTTGGTGTAAAAATGATTTTAATTGATTATATAGGTATTATAATTAATATGAAATGTTAATATACTGTCCTAAGATGTTCTAGGAGCTGTTAATGGTTGGATTTAATTAATAATACCTGATGGTACATGTTAATATTAAAACTAGGTGCTAGTTGGCATGTTAATTATTAGTTTAACAACTAGTTTTCAATATTAAATGTAAAAACGATTTTGGCATATTTGTAAGTGATTTTTAAAGATTAAATATTAGGTCTGGACATATTTTAAATTTTTTTTTAATTCTGGTCCATGAAAATTTAATTGATTAATTTTAAAATCACTTAAAACTATGACTAGTTTGTGTTTGTTACATGTTTAATCAACATTGTTTGTTTTTTTTATTAAAATGGTAAAAAAGCATTTAGATCAGATTGGTACAGAATATTAAATCAATATTTATGACCTTATTTTAATTATTAAATGACTCATAAAATTGATTTAAGTATTTGTACATTTTGTGGCATCACATAAGCATTAAACAACTAGTTTTGTTGTTTGTTTGTTTTTATATGCATGCCGTGTATCATATATATGTTCTTCATGATTTTGTGTTTTAATTCATGTTGGTACATATTATATGTATTTTTAATGGTTATGGGCTGTATGACATAAAATTAAAAATGGCAAAATTGGAAATTATACTAGAGTTGATTTATAGCACAAATCTAACTAGTTTGTGTTTTGGGCTTTTAAGAGAACTTATTCAATAATAGGATTTAGTCCATTGGGATTCGGCCCAGGCCCATCACGGGATCATCTCTTAAAGGTTCAAGTACACAGTTTTCATTAATGGACTTGGCTAATTTAATTAAAATTGGACTTTGTTGATCCATGAATGTTATGTATATTTATTTGCTTGTTAGGTGTGATGAATAGATATGCATGGTGCATTCATAGGCCTTGGGTTTTTGTAATTAAATATGGCCTGTGAGCCATTATGTATTATTGTAAAAGTTTCATTTATTTCTTAGAATAGAATCTACTTGAAGACTTTATAAATCAAGACGAAGACCACCGGAGTGGAGAAGCCCAACTCGAAGATTCTTATGTAATAGTATAGAATCTTAGTTGTAGGTTTTTGGGCCCATATTTGTCACGCTTTACTTTATGCAATTATTTATATATGCATGCTATGAATGGATGACAAAGCGTATGCCATGTAAGCCGTAATAAAATGAATTCCTAAAAATAGTAAGTCACAAAGTTGCCTTCCTAATTCGAAACATGTCAAGGCATCGATCATCATTCACGTAGACTAGGAGTCCTAGATGCGCCCGATTATCTTTGTGAGGCATGGGTTGTGATGTAGGTTGGACTTAACATGGAAAGGGATGCCCGAACCTAGGTAACTAATAAATGGGTTTGTGCTATACCATCTTAAGATGTTAGCTCGTTTGATCCAAAAGTCATGTACGAGACATGATTGGAGTTTTTCCTACCTAAGTAACTTAACTTGTTAGGTGTACAAGCTCAACTTGACTAATAAGTTGTTGTGAAAAGTGGATCTTGGCCCACATTAAATCACTAATGCGAATTATTTAAAGGAATATTAATTCGGTTTGTGGGATTATAAATAAGACCTCATTTAATCTTGCTAAATTTTATTATAGATTGAAAATGGCATCTTTAAACAACAATTTCTCATTGCGATCGGTCCTTGAAAAGGACAAATTGAATGGCACCAATTTCATAGAATGGTCTCGAAACTTAAGAATAGTTCTTAAGCAAGAGAAAAAGTCGTATGTTTTGGATGCACCTTTGCCTGAAGAACCTGCCAGGAATGCCTCTGCGGTTCAAAAGGAATCTTTTAAGACCAAGAAGAGCGACTTCAATGATGTGACCTGTCTGATACTGGCCACTATGGTGCCTGACTTGCAAAAGCAATTTATGGACCAAGAGGCTTATGTGATCATGGTGCACCTCAAGGAGATGTTCCAAGAGCAAGCTCGTCATGAGAGGTTCGTGACAACAAAGGCCTTGATTTCTTGTAAGATGGCTATGAGTACTCCTGTTAGTACCCATGTACTCAAGATGAAAGGGTATCTTGATACTCTTGAGAAGCTTGAGGTACAAGTGCCAAAGGAATTGGCCACTGACTTGATCTTAGGATCATTGACCGATGATTATGATCCATTTGTGATGAATTATAACATGCATGCAATGAACAAGTCAGTCACTGAGCTCCATGGGATGCTTAAGAATGCTAAAGAGAACATTCGAAAGACCAATCCCATATTGATGGTTCAAGGGGGCATTAAAAAGGGACCCGCTATGGGAAAGGGAAAAGGAAAGGCAAAACCGAAGAATGACTTGGCTCGATTCAAGTCAAGTGGGAGTGCACCTCAGGCCCAATCCAAGCCCAAGGCGCGGAAGCTCAAAGAGAGTGAGAGCACTTGCTTCCATTGCAATAAGATAGGGCATTGGAGGAAGAATTGCGCTTTCTTCAAGGAAGAACAAAAGAAGAATGGAGCCAAGGTGTCAAGTTCTGGTATTTTTGTTGTTGAGATTAACCTTTCTATTTCTACCACTTAGGTATTGAATATCGATTGTGATTCTCATATTTGTTCAAATATGCAGGGGCTAAGAAATAGGCGGTTACTTGGGAAGAATGAAGTGGACCTCCGTGTGGGGAATGGAGCACGAGTTGCTGCCAGGGAGATAGGCGACTATCAACTCACTTTACCTTCCGGACTTTGTTTAGTTTTGAAAAATTGTTATTATGTGCCTGCTATGAGCAAAAACATTATTTCAGTTTCATGTTTAGATTTGGATGAATTTGATTTTGTTATTAAAAATGGCAATGCTCATATTCGTCGTCAAGGCATTTCTTATGGCAATGCCATGTTGCAAAATGGCCTTTATATCCTTGATTTACAAAACAAAGAGTCCATATGCAACATTAATACAAAGAGGGTTAAATCAAACGAATTGAACCCTACTTACTTCTGGCATTGTCGTTTAGGACATGCAAACGAAAAACACATTTCAAGACTCCACAAAACTGGAGTGCTTGGATCATTCGACTTAGAGTCTTATGATACATGCGAGCCATATTTTCATGGAAAAATGACAAAGAGTCCTTTTAACAAGAAAGGTGAAAGGACTAATGGCTTATTGGAACTAATACATACCGATGTATGTGGACCATTAAGTACACAAGCTAGAGGTGGTTTTAGCTACTTTGTGACGTTCACTGATGACTTCAGTAGATATGGCTATGTCTATCTAATAAAGTACAAATCTGAAACTTTTGAGAAATTCAAAGAGTTTAAGAACGAAGTAGAAAAACAACTTGGCAAAAGTATAAAAGCCATTCGATCAAATCGAGGTGGCGAATACTTAATCCAAGAATTTGACAGTCATCTAAAAGTGGTATTATTTCACAGCTCACTCCTTCCGGAACACCACAATGGAATGGTGTGTCCGAAAGGAGAAATCAAACTCTGTTGGACATGGTTCGATCTATGATGAGTCAAGCCAATCTTCCTGTCTCTTTTTAGGGTTATGCATTAGAAACTGCTGTGTTTCTACTAAACCGTACTCCAACTAAAATAGTTGAGAAGACACCATACGAGGTATGGACTGGGAAAGAACCCAATATGTCGTTTCTCAGGATTTGGGGCTGTGAAGCACATGTTAAGAAATCAACATCTGACAAACTAGAGTCCAAATCCATTGTCAGCTTGTTTGTGGATTATCCCAAAGAAACAAAGGGGTTACTTTTACTCACAAGTCGAGAACAAAGTATTTGTTGCTCGCAAGGCTGTTTTCTTGGAAAAGGAGTTTCTTCTCAAGAAAGACAGTGGGAGTAAAATAGAACTTGGAGAAATTCAAGTACCACAAGCTCCTATAGAGGATGAGTTGGAAGTGGGATCAAGTTCACAACCAGTTGTTGAACAAGAACCCATTACACAAGTAACTAGAAGGTTCGGTAGGGTACGTCAGGAGATTGAGAGATATGGATTTCTAATCACTGATAGTGACACTATTGAGTTAGTAGATCGTGAGGATCCTACTACCTACCGAGAAGCTATTGAGAGCCCAGACTTGGAAAATTAGCTTGAGGCCATAAAATCCGAGATGCAATCAATGTACTATAACCAAGTTTAGACCTTGGTTGATCCACCGGAAGGTGCAAAGGTAATTGAATGCAAGTGGCTATTCAAACTCAAAGCTGATAAGACTTACAAAGGTAGATTAGTAGCAAAAGGTTTTCGACAAACTCATGGTGTAGACTATGATGAGACCTTTTCGCCTGTAGTCATGCTCAAGTCCATTAGGATCTTGCTTGCCATAGCTGCATATCATGATTATGAGATTATGGCAAATGGATGTCAAAACTGCTTTCCTCAACGAAAATTTACTTGAGGATGTGTATATGACACAGCCTGAGGGTTTTACCAATCCCAAGCATCCTAAGAAGGTTTTCAAGCATAAAAAATCCATTTATATTAAAGCAAGCATCCCGAAGTTGGAATCTTCGTTTTGATGAGGCAGTCAAAGAATTTGACTTCATCAAGATGAAGATGAGCCTTGTGTGTACAAGAAGGTTAGTGGGAGCACAGTAGTATTTCTGGTCCTATATGTGGACGACATCCTTCTCATTAGGAATGACATTCCAACATTGCAAAAGGTTAAGCAATGGTTAGGAAAATGTTTCTCAATGAAAGACTTAGGTGAAGCCGAGACAATACTTGGTATTCGAATCTATAGAGATAGATCGAATCGGCTTTTGGGACTAAGTCAAGAAAAGTACATAGACAAAGTACTAAAGTGTTTTAGTATGGGAGACCCAAAGAAAGGGTACATACCTTTGGCTTTGGGAGTTCCTTTGACTAAAGAACAGTGCCCTAAAACCAAAGAGGAAAGGGACAACATGAGTAGAATCCCATATGCATCTACTATTGGATCTATCATGTACGTTATGTTATGTACTAGGTTGGATGTTGCTCATGCACTGAGTATAACAGTAGGTTTTAGCAAGACCGTGGTGAGAAGCACTGGTGTATGGTGGTCAAGAAGAGCTCATCATACAAGGTTATGCTGATGCTGCTTTTCAGACCAGTACTTAGGATTCTAGATCGCAATCTGGGATAGTTTTTGTTTTGAACGGTGGTGCTATCAACTAGAGAAGCTCAAAGCAAGAGACCATTGCCAACTCAACTACGGAATCCAAGTATATTGCAGCGAGTGAGGTTGCAATAGAGACTGTTTGGATTAAAAATTTCATTTCTAGATTAGGAGTGGTCCCAAGCATCCTAGATCCATTAGAAATTTTTTGTGACAACAAACGGGACCATCAAACAGGCCAAGGAGCCCCGGTCACACCATCCAAACACATACTCAGGAGGTACCACCTGATCAGAGAAATCATTGATATGGGGATGTCAAGGTTAGCAAGATAGCAAGTGAAGACAATGTAGCAGATCTTTTGATGAAACAGTTGCATCCAAATCTGCACAAAGCTTATTTAAGAGCATTCGGTCTTAGGGCTATGCCCAATTGGGACTAGTGCTAGTGGGAGATTGTTAGTGTAAGCCCTAGCCCCAATACATTATAATAAAACACTTTAGTTAATAAATGAGGCATTTGTTTTATCTAATGCATTCCTGTGCATATCAATTGATAAAACTATCCAAGAATGTTGTTTCAGTTTAAGTTATCATGTGTGAGGCACATGGTTGTAAGACCTTGAAACAAATGAGACTTCATTCTAAATATCCCTAGTCAGTCATTGTTATGGGAATAACAAATGAATTAAGACTAGTATGCTCTCTCTGATATTATGAGTTCTGTCTTACGGATCATTAGGACAAGAGTGTCAATCAGAGATCATAGATACATGTTAAAGAACATGGTATCTGGATTCGATCCGTTCATGAGAACACTACATGGTACAAGTCATAAGTGTTTCTCATATGCAAGATTTGTATTGGAGCTCTTAGACCTAACATCTCTATGAAACTCTTTATGAATTACTGTGTGCTTTGACATACACCTAACGTGCTCGTAACAGAGTGACAAGTACGGGTATGCTTGGGTATGCATTGATTCATGTTAGAGAGCATGAGAGAAGTGAAGGGATTACCCCTCTCAATAAGAGAGAAAAATATCATCTGCCACTTGACCAGTGAACTAAGAAGTGTATAGCCATACCGAGATGAAATAATGAGTAATCATTATTTATCTAAGAGTTCAATGTCATTGGAATATCAAGAAAGGAAACAATAAATATAAGGATGACTAGTTCCATGCCTTATATTAATTCTAATATTTATGGGTAAGGGACTATGCAAAATTGCATTAGGTCACTAAATCCATATGCATTTTCATTTAATTTGGAATGCTATAATATCTTGCTAGAGAATATATATAGCCTTTGAATTAATTCACTAATTCATTGCCAACATTAAATGAACCTATAGGATTGCACACAAAGCATTGGACTTAAAATATTTAAATAAAGTATTGGGCATTAATTTGGACTTTTAATTATATTAAAGTCAAATTAATGTGTGTAATGGATTTTAAAATTGCTATTAGACTTTAGTCCATGAGAGAGAAAAATTCAGCCCACAATGTTTAATTTCAATTAATTAATTATCTTGTATTAATTAAGTTAATTGAGTATTAAAGCCTAAAATAATTTAAATTAAATTAAATCATTTAAATAAATAATGAAGTGGCTGAAATTCCAAGATAAAAATCAAGGAATTTTGGCACATGCACATTAATTATGTTAAGTGATTTTATTTAATTAAATGTCTTGTGTTTTATTTCAAATTTGAATTTTAAATTCAAAGGAGTTTAAATCAATATATATTACTTATTTTTAGTAAGTGATTGAAGTTGAATTAATTATCTTGAGATAGTAAAATTCAAATCAAACACTTGCCAAAAAATAAGGATATATATTAGAAAAGAAATAGAGTGCATTTGGCGCGAAACCCTAATTTCTTTAGGTTTTGGCGTGAACTTCTCTCTCTCTCTCACTTAATTATTTTGGCCAATTTTCACAAGGAGAAAGGATTGTTCCTCATTCTTTTATGTTCTTAGGTAGTAAAAGCAACCTAAGAGAAGTACAAAATCAAATTTTGTAGCTTCAAACCATAGCCATTACACAATACTTATTTTGAGAGCTAGCAATCTCGATTTTAAGCCGTCGGTGCAATTTTGTGTGTGAACATAGAGAGGAGTGGCGTAAAAGGCTGTTCCATGGCATTGGTGGTGAAGGTCTAAGGCTAAGATATCCTCCTTGGTTGCTGGTCATCATCAAAATCAAGTTTTAAAGGCATCTAAAGTTGTAAGTTTTAAAACCCTAAAATTGCATGTTTCGATTCTTGTCATGGAATTGTATGGCATGTATGGTCAAATTTTATTGTTTTCCGCTATGTGATCTTTATGTGCATACCATGACATATTCCATCATAAGGGACACAGGTCTAGGGCAAGAGATGAGGAATAGAAAGGTGCAAAGAAGGAAGCGATAGATGTTGCGAGCGCGACAAGAGGCAGTTAAATGCGGTTCAGCTTGAAGAGTCATTTGAAAAGTCACCAAGTTTCATCAAAGGTTGCAACCATATGGAGGGGCACTTAAAGGAACTTGATGCTTGGAAAATTATATATACCCTGGAAGATAACCTTAGATGGCAATTCCTTTTCTGAAAATCATCATAATGGTCATAAATAAGGGAGTTAGCGAGAGCAATGTCTTATTGAAAGTTTATAGGAAATTCATTATCAAAGCATAGTTTGAGAGATCGCATATGGAGATAGTTGTTATAGGTTGGTTTTTATTCTTTCAATGTGTGTTTATGTAATTCTTGTCTAAATGCGAGAGCTGCGATTTAGAACCATAAATGCATGTTTAAGGCATAATCTAGTCTAGATGCGAGAGCTGCGACATAGAACATTATTCCTACTTGGCTTGCATGATAAAGATTGAATTATAAATAAGAGAAAAATATCAAATTCCATAATTATGTATATGTTATATTCATCATATTCGTAAGTCTTCTCGGATTATCATTAAAGTAGGAAAATATTTAATTTAGTGTAGTGTAGTTTTAATTATAATTTTAATTTGTAAATTAATGAGCATTGAAAACAAGATTAAAATCAAGTAGTAATAGTGTACAATATTAATCAACATTCCTCGTGGGATCGATATCTGAAGTACTATAATCGGTACACCGTATACTTACGGTATTTAAGCTTTTAGAAAAAGCATATCAAGTTTTTGGCGCCATTGCCGGGGAATGCTTGATTAAATTTATTGTCATTATGAATCTTGATTTATGATTTTGGATTATAATATTTAATTAGTTTTGTTTTGTGTTGTTTTTAGTTGATTTAGTATACTAACATAGTTTATTTGGTTCTACAGGTTATATTACTTAGTATTTCACTATAAATTTCATGAAAAAAAAACTAAACTAAAAAACTAATGATTTTTCCTTCATTATTGCGAATGCGACATATATCACGAGTGCGATGCAAAGGAAGTAACACCTAATGGACCGGCTATGTAACGTGTTCTTTAACTCCTACTTTTTTTAGTTTTATTTTGTATTTGCATTTGCATGTGTCTTTTTGTTTATTTTTGTTTTATAATGTGTTTTATGGTGTCTTCCTTACGCAATGAGGACATTGTGTCCTTTAAGTGTGGGGAAGCTAGTTGTTAGTTTGAATGTAGGATTAGTTTTAAGTTTTTATGTTATGTTATGTTTTGTTATGGAGTTTTTCTTTTTGAGGTACTTACTTGGTGGCATATGTAAGTGATCTTTGTGTAGTTAATTGTGAGTCTCTTGGATACATTTATTAATATAGTATTAAGGATCTTTTGTTTTAATACGATTATGCTTCTATGGATAGACATATTTAGGTAAAGTACTTTGGTATAAATTTCTTTTAAGCCAAGTTTCTTTAAGCATGTTCTTTAAAATAGTGAGTTTTACATGATGTAGAGTTTTATCATAACCATGGTGAGCTTTTGAGCCTTAATGATATTAATCATTTTTGTTGAGAGAATTCCTCTTGTATTCATTACTCTAGAACTTGTGTTAGATAATTTTTAAGATCACATTTAGTATATAATATGCATGACAAATGATAAGGGCATTAGAAATAACCTCTTTTAGCTTGCTTAAATAACTATCCTTTTTGACTTTAGGTAGCCATTTTTTAGCTTATACCCATTTTATTCATGAGCTTATTTTTAGCCCTATGCCAATTTCTAATGAATTAAACCTTTCTTTTTGAACCCTTATGTGGAAGATGTAGTAATGCTTTGATGAGTAAGACAAAGTATTGATATTTTGTAAGCATGAATTACTCATGAATCAATTTTATTCCTTTAAGTTTAAGGTCCATTAGTTTAAAAAAAATAAAAAAAGAAGAATAAAAAAGAGGAGAAGAAAAGAAAAGAAAGAAACTACTACACTAGTTTGCTTTAAAAAGAATGAAAACAAAAGTAAGAAAAGCAACTAATTGAAGTTGAGCATGATGTGAAAACTAGTGGGAATTAAAGAATGTTGCAAGGGGATATATAAATTTCATTAGGAAAGATAAATATCATGCTTTAATTTTTACAAAACGAAGTCTTACTTGTTTTAGTACTTGCTATGTTTGTCCACATAAATGAGCTACTTAACCGAAATTTTTCCTACCTTAACCTAAGCCAAGCTATAACCCTTTAAAGACCCTTTTAATTTTGCTCATTACTCTATGCTAGTGATGGAGATTATTATTTAATACAAGCTTATGGTATGTGGTGGTACAAGAGAAAATATGAGTTAAACACTATCCATTAAATACTTGAGTGATGTGAGGCACAAATTATGAGAGAATAACTCTACATTTTGTAATACTTGCTAGGTTAGAGTACATGTTGTAAGAAATAAGGTTTCTAGAAACTTTGTATCTTTGTACTTTACATTCTCTTGATTATCTTATTGGTGGCACATGAGTATTAAACCTTATAGATCCAAGATTTTGTTTTCGTATTTGTTGACATTGACTCATAATTAAAATGTTAAGGAAACTTTGCATGTGTTAACTTATGAGAATCTCAAGAAGGATGAAATCCATATTCCATGTTTTATGTTTTATTTATATGTTTGTGCTATGATAATTTCTCTTGCATCTTGAAGCTTTGCTTGAGGACAAGCAAAGGTTTAAGTGTGGAGAATTGATATGAGCTTGAAAAGCTCATAAATAGTGTGTATGTGTGTTTAGTTTTATTAAGTATAGTATTTAATATTTTGTTACTTTTACTGTTTTTGGTTGTTTTATTTGCTTTATAGGAGTTAAGGAATCAATTGGGAGCTTAAATAGGCAAATTTGGAAGCACTAATAAAGGTGTGAAGACGAAGCCATGCCGCAAGCGCGACAAGGGACGTAGGTCTAAGGCAAGAGATGAGGAAGAGAAAGGTGCAAAGAAGGAAGCATGTCCTGTCGTGAGCACGACAGGAGGCGGTTAAATGTGGTTGAGCTTGAAGAATCATTTAAAAAGTCACCAAGTTTCATCAAGGGTTGCAACCATATGGAGGGGCACTTGAAGGTACTTGATGCTTGGAAAACTATATATACCTTAGAAGTTATTTCAAGGAGGATATAAAATTAAAGAGATATATTATTTTGATATTATTTGAAAGTGTAATTAGGGAGCAATAGTTGTAGTTTTAGTTTTAGTTTTATTATGGCTTGAAGAGAAGGCAAATACAATGAAGAAAACTACACTTGGTGAAAGGAAGAAGGGTTGAGAGATTCCCTTCTTTTATTTCTAATCTTTACTTCTTCTTTGTTATTATTATGAATTCATTTTAGGAATTGAATGTCAATAATCATATTTATTCATTTCTCTTTCATTTATCTTTATATGTAGGATTTCCTATTAAAAGTTTATTAGTATCATTATAAGTTAAGGAAGACGACCTTAGATGGCAATTCCTTTTCTGAAAATCATCATAATGGTCATAAATAAGGGAGTTAGCGAGAGTAACGTCTTATTGAAAGTTAATAGGAAATTCATTATCAAAGCATAGTTTGAGAGATCGCATATGGAGATAGTTGTTATAGGTTGGTTTTTATTCTTTCAATGTGTGTTTATGTAATTCTTGTCTAAATATGAGAGCTGCGATTTAGAACCATAAATGCATGTTTAAGGCATAATCCAGTCAGATGCGAGAGTTGCGACATAGAAAATTATTCCAACTTTGCTTGCATGATAAAGATTGAATTATAAATAAGCGAAAAAGATCAAATTCCATAATTATGTATATGTTATACTCATCATATTCATAACAATAAATGTAAAAGAGAGGGAGAAAACAAACTCAAAAAAATTCCACTAGGAGAACTTGGTGGGGAAGGAGAGAATTCCACATTCCACTGCAAAAGCATCCTCCCTACAATGCCGCGCTCGCGACAAGGAAAAAAAATCATTAGGTTTTTTTTTTGCTTTATAATGAAATACTAAGTAAAATAACCTGTAAAACAAAAATTAAACTATGTTAATATACTAAATCAACTATAAAAACACAAAAAAAAATAAAATATTGTCATCCAAAATCATAAATCAAGATTCATAATGACAATAAATTTAATTAAACATTCCTCAATAAAGGCTTTAGGGTTTAGGGGCGCCAAAAACTTGATATGATTTTCCTAGAAGCTTAAATACCGCAAGTATATAGTGTACCGATTATAGTACTTCAGATATCGATCCCACGAGGAATGTTGATTAATATTGTACACTATTACGACTCAATTTTAATCTTGTTTACAATTTTAAATTATAAAAATAAAATGATAGATCTCTTCAATGATTATAACTTCTAGGGTATATATAATTTTCCAAGCATCAAGTGCCCCTCCATATGGTTGCAACCCTTGATGAAACTTGGTGACTTTTCAAATGACTCTCTAAGCTTAACCACATTTAACCGCCTCCTGTAGTGCTAGTGACATCTGTCGCGCTCAAGACAAGACACGCCTCTTTCTTTGCATCTTTCTCTTCAACTCTTGCCTTCAACATGCATCCCCTGTCGTGCTTGCGATAAGGCTTCTTCTTCACATTTTCTCCCTTTTCTCTTACATACAAAAAAATTTACAAAAACGTTAAACACACCTAATTCTAACACAATTTAATATAACAAAACATTATTTTGATAACAAAACATTGATTAAATATGAGCTATTTAGGCTCATATCAACATCATCTTCACATGGTATCTTAAACCTCTTACAATGCCAATTTATATCATACGTTACACTTAGTTAGGTTAATGTTATCATTATGCATATGTACATGCAAAACCTTCATATATAGCTTATAATCCTTTTTGTCAAGAGGCTAGACATCATAGTTATTAATGGTACCATTCTCATATTAGATTCATAAACTTTACATCTTTTATGTTATCTTAGCATGGTAACCTAATTCTCATACCATCTTCATTCTATGCCATGCCTTGCACTTGGTTAAATGAATGTTATCATTAAACCTATATGGGTGTAAACATTTATATATAATTGAATAGACTGGCAGCATTGCATGTGATCACAAAGAATAAGCATTACATATCATGATTATAAAAAAAGGTTTCGATGCCACATGTATGCATTTTATAACAGAGCACATGAAACTTAGTATACAAGTTATAGTCTATGTAATTTTTAGCACAATATGGTACATTTTGGAATCCATATATTCTCCATGGAACCCACCGATGGAGTTTAACTCACACCGGCACTCACACGGGAACCTTCCTCACGGTTGATGACATACATATCTCATAATCATGATATACTGAACATGGCATCTCATTTCATAGAGACAGATATAGCCAAAAGGAATTTAAAATAAAACATCACAATACCATAAGTCATTCATCATACGTATGTTAACTACATAAAGAAATCGATGTGTATATGTATACATATTCCACTTTATTTCTTGTCCTTTTTTTTCTTTTTATCACCTTCAATAGCCTGCCTAAGTACTAGTTTGAAAGGTGGATAATGGGAGCAATGGATACCTGAAGGTATCAAACTATGGTTATCTGAAGATATCAAACAATGGACCCAAATGCGGTCAATTAATGGTTCCAGCAAGGAACAAACTATGGACCCAAACGAGGTCAAATGGTGGTTCCGTTAAGGAACGAGACCCAAAGGAGGTCAACTATGGCAGTTGTAACTGTATCCCTCTAGGCATGCATATCTAATCCAGAACTGAACTAAGACCCACAGGCTTATCCCATTATAATCATCTTTGAGTCATCATATTCTTCGTTACTTAATATATTATTTGGCTTTAAACCATAATTCATAAAGAATGCATATCATTCTTATCATGCATCATTGTTGAGTTATAGTCTCCATTACACATGGGTGCAGATCATGTAGTCTTTTATGGTTTCATTAACATTTATTCATAGTTAGCATTAAGCCTGATTTTAATGAAGCAATATGCAAGTGCAGATCTTGCTACTAAAATATTCATAAAATCATATGCATGTCCCTGTACACATATGTTCATATACATCAATGCATCTTGAATCATGGCAATTCATTCTTTTATTTCTCATATTCGTTCACATATTGAATCCAGCTACTAATGTAAGCACATTCATGTCAACAGTACAATGTAGCTTATAAAACTCATGGATGGTTCTCTGTGACATACCTGGTTGTCGTTTGTCATGAACAACTTCCATATAATATCATAAATAGTCATATCGGTACTTAATTACTTGAATAACATCTAAACATCTTAGGGTCAGTCTAATAAGATGAACAATTATTTCCTTCTTAAAGTCAACACTTGTTTTTAATGAACTTTTTAGTTCACTTTGATTGTCTATTAGATCATGAACAACAGGTCATCTCTCCTAACTAGTTCATACTTGTTTTATTCATCTTACCAATACTCTTTCATCATATAACGTATTATACCCTGGTATGTTATGTAAGATTATGTCATCTCGTGCTTACCCCCATAAGGTGTATGGTAAAAAAGTAATTATGTTTCATTATATAAAGGCTAATCATTAATCCTCGGTATGACATAAAGCATAATCAACTTCTATAGTTCCATCTTTGAGTGCCAATAAATATTCCATCTCTTTTAATTCAGTAAAGTACATTATAACTATCTTCTTAATGTTACTACAGCATAACATAGTAATTTCTTACCATCACAAAGAAACATTGGTATGCATATATATATATATATATATATATATAATACTGGGACAAAGCCAGTTGCTTTGTTTGAGTTCTCATTGATACCAATTCCATATGATATATTAAATAACATATACAATTTAGAATTATTATGTTACATCCTATTGTCCTTAGTTATGTGCTTATCATGCATCGAACCCTATTCTAGCGACTTAATTCGTATAAGCATTACCTCATACAAGCCCTTTTAGAAATTAGTTCTCAAAGGTACCCCATACTATAATATAGTGGTTACATTATTTTACTTCTAAATTCTTTATATACATGCATAGAGGTTCTTCCATTACGGACCACTCTAATATAGCATATTGGTGGCTTAGATTACTTATAACTTAGTTCAGTTTACTTTCTCTTACCATAACCTTCATTTCATCTAACTTTCGATAATACTTCATCTTATGGTCCTGCTATTCTAAATTATAGCTCTATAGACTTTAATATGGACCATTGAATTTCATAATCTATTGATCCATTAACATTCAACTTTTAAATTAACCATTACTTAGTAAGCAATCATTCTTCTCACATTCACGGCTAACCTTGTTCATCTTGCTTATGTGACTTTTAATAACTTTAAGATATCACCAACTCATGCTTATGGGTGATTTATTGTTTAGGAGTATGTGTACAGGAATTACTAGTGGCCACGTACTGGAGAAAGAACAAGGCACTTGGCCTATATGAAAATAATAGGTCTCATTGGGCTAGGTATTGCCAAAGAGAATGAGTAAGTGGCCATATAGGGGAAGGAGAAAAGACAAGTGGTCGTGTATCTCAAAAACAACAAGAGTGCGTGGTTGTGTGCAAGGAAAAGAGAAACATCATGTTGCCGTGCCTGGGGAAGAAGAAGACCACACGTGGTCACGCATAGGGAAGAAGAAAAAAATGCGTGGCTATGTGTGAGAAAAAGAATAACATCATCACGTGGCCATGCATTCTCAAAGGCTATTCAAGGGAAGGAAAGAAGAAAACCCAATATCCCGATTATGCAAACATAAAATTAAACCCTAAATCTCACTTCCCTACATACTTATATTATCATTTAAGTTGCTAATCATGTTATAATCATCAAAACATATTAGATTAAACCCTTAATCTTGCTAAGGAAACACATACAACAAGAAAGGAAAAACATATACAGTAACCGTTCCAAAAATATAACTCACGTACCTTAAATCAAGCTTCATCTCTTTCAATCCTCAAGCTCCAACTCTACTACTCATGGTTCCTCTCTTCTTCATCATGAAGCCAGCATCAAAACCCTAGTTCCCTCATACCTTAGAGAGAGGAAAAGAGAGAGAGAGAAATCCCTTGCTAAAATGCCGATCCCCAACTTCCCCCAAACCTTAAATAGGTGAGTGGGGTAAAAATCTCCCTAAGGAAAATTCAATAATACCCTTATACATTTTAACCCTTAAAACTCATTTTCTTAACATTTAACCCCAAACTTCTCATTTAATTCAATTGTATCCTTCCTTACTATTTTAGCCACACTCCAATACACATGTGTATAATTACCACCATACCCTTTATATGACTTAACTTCGTTAATGCAATATAACCTAATTTTGCCTTATTAAATCTTAATCCTGATTAATTAACTATAATCCTATTAGGGCCATGATTGGGTCCTCACAATTCTCTCCCCCTTAAAAGAATTTCGTCCTCAAAATTCAAAAGTGATAATTTATATCTTTATGGCTAGCAATTCTTACGGTGCTCTAGCTATAAGTAAATATCACCTTAGACATTTTCTATATCCATAATAAAGTCGTCATATATAATCATTTGTATCTGCCTTTGATTTCCATGTACTCTTATGCTCGTTTTTCTTATCCCGAGTATCTTAATAACCTTAACATCTTGCATCATCCTCTATGCCAAAGATCAAGTTCTCTTCTAGTCATATGAACTTTTCCTCAAACATCTTAATAAATAATCTAGACATACTTATAATCAATCTTATGCTATACCTCAATCATAAAACATTAAGGCATTTAAGCACTTCCAATATCAGGATGTGAGAGATATTTCAATTCCTCAGATATCATCTCACAATCTCTGCCAAAATCTTGCTATTTGTCCAATATATATATATACATATATATCACTGATCAAACACCTAGCATAATCATCAAAATGTATGCCAATAACAATAACACCATGGTCTAGACCGATATCATCTTAATCTTCCAAAATAATTCCTTAATTCCTTATTGCCCAAAAAAAGACTCAACCTGGGCTCTGATACCACTAATTGTAACACCCTAATCCACTAACCATGGATAATCATCAATCATCATCATCAAATCCTGGTAAAGGTCAAGCAGAAATAACAATAATAATAATAATAAGGCAGGCCATAATTACATACCAAAATAAAATAATCAAGCTTATAGATAAATAATCATAACATATATGGCCTTTAAGAATCCTTACATCCTCAATCCAGCTGCATCCTGCCCAATCCTTAGAAGCATAACTTGAAACCTACACAGATAAACAAACCCATGCTAAGCTATAAAGCTTAGTGGGGAACAAAACTCTATAGATAACTTATTTACACAATTTATCATATCATATACAACTTTCTATATAATACTGAATAACATTTGGGTCTATTGTATTGATCATTTCACCAAGAACATATTGGGGAAGTACTCAAACTTATTAAGAATACCATACTTACTTATTTCTAGAGCATTATATAACATTCTCCTAATGAAAAACTCGTCAATTAACTAACATCATCTTACTTCTTACCTTTCTTTAAACTAGCTGGATTCCTACCTTTTCTTTTCGATTTACTATCGCTTTAGAATTCATACATCTCGATTGTTGATAGTACAAAACTCTAACTTAATGCATTAAACACAATGTTACATAATTCATGCATATGTTTTCCTTAATATCATCTTCACATGGTATCTTAAACCTCTTACAATGCCAATTTATATCATATGTTACACTTAGTTAGGTTAATGTTATCATTATGCATATGTACAAGCAAACCTTCACATACAGTTATAATCCTTTTTGTCAATAGGCTAGACATCATAGTTATTAATGATACAATTCTCATATTAGATTCATAAACTTTACATCTTTTATGTTATCTTAGCATGGTAACCTGATTCTCATACCATCTTCATTCTATACCATGCCTTGCACTTGGTTAAATGAATGTTATCATTAAACCTATATTGGTGTAAACATTTATATATAATTGAATAGACTGGCAGCATTTTATGTGATCACAAAGAATAAGCATATATCATGATTATAAAACAAAGTTTTGATGCCACATATATGCATTTTATAATAGAGCACATGAAACTTTGTATACAAGTTATAGTCCATGTAAGTTTTAGCATAATAAGGTACATTTTGGAATCCATATATTCTCCGTGGAACCCATCGATGGAGTTCATCTCACACCGACACTCACATAAGAACCTTCCTCACGGTCGATGACATACATATCTCATAATCATGATATACTGAATATGGCATCTCATGGTCATGCATAAGGAAGAAGAAAAATATGCGCGGCCATGTGTGAGAAGAAGAATAACATCATCACGTGGCCATGCATTCTCAAAGGAAATTCAAGGCATGGTCGTGGGTTCTCAAGAATAAAATGGTGAGTGGCCATGCGTCAACAAGAAGAAAATGGTGAGTGGCCACGCATTGGAAGAAAAGAAGAAAACCCAGAATCCCGATTATGCAGACATGAAATTAAACCCTAAATCTCAATTCGCTACATACTTATATTATCATTTAAGTTTCTAATTATGTTATAATCATCAAAACATATTAGATTAAACCCTTAATCTTGCTAAGGAAACACGAACAACAAGAAAGGAAAAACATATACAGTAACCGTTCTAAAAATATAATTCTCGTACCTTAAATCAAGCTTCATCTCCTTCAATCCTCAAGCTCCAACTCTACTACTCATGGTTCCTCTCTTCTTCTTCATGAAGCCAGCATCAAAACCCTAGTTCTCTCATTCCTTAGAGAGAGGAAAAGAGAGAGAGAGGGATCCCTCCCTAAAATGTCGATCCCCAACTTCCCCCAAACCCTTAATAGGTGAGTGGGGTAAAAATCTCCCTAAGGAAAATCCAATAATACCCTTATACATTTTTAACCCTTAAAACTCATTTTCTTAACATTTAACCCCAAACTTCTCATTTAATTCAATTGTATCCTTCCTTACTATTTTAGCTACACTCTAATACACATGTGCATAATTACCACCATACCCTTTATATGACTTAACTTCATTAATGCAAGATAACCTAATTTTGCCTTATTAAATCTTAATCCTGATTAATTAACTATAATCCTGTTAAGGCCATGATTGGGTCCTCACAACTTAAGTGAGTTATGTGACTTTTAAATGAAGCACATGACTTGCATAATCAAATCCCAAAGTTGTAAAAGCCTTTGATGGCTTAAGTTGGCCTAATTCCTTCACTTGCTTCCAAAAGGCTAAGTACTTTATTATTGCCTTCAAGTTCTCCATAACACTTCTAAAAGGCATCTTCATTAAGTTCTTGAGTAACAAAGCCTTGAACATAAGATGACATAGCTATCTTTAGCTTCTTAGCATGCCCTCTTGTAATTGGACACTAGGCATCTCTAAAGGATCATTGGTTGATGGTGGATCCATATCAGTAGCAATAACATTATACTCATCGAGCAATTTAATTTTATATGCATTGTCATTAATGCTTTCCAACACTTGAAATGGTCCATCACCCCTTGCATCAAGTTTTGACTTCTTTTGTTGTGGAAACCTTTCTTTTCGTATATGCACCTAAGCCCAATCACCCAGTTCAAAGATAACCTATTTTCTTCCTTTATTGGCCTTTTGTACATATGATTTTTGTATTGTTTTAACCAAATTAGCCTTCTTTTTGCTATATAAACTAGCAAGCTTATTCAAAGGCAAAGGCATCGAATCCAAAATAGTTAAAGGATTAAAACCATTCACAATTTCAAATGGAGAATAACTTATATCGAATGTATAGTATGATTATCTACAAATTCAATGAATGGAAAACATTCTTCCTAAGTTTTCAAATTCATTTTAACAATAGCACACAACATGGTTCCTAAAGTCCTATTTTCTACTTTAATTTACCCGTCAGTTTGTGGATGACATGTAGTAGAAAACAAAAGCTTAGTACCTAACTTTCTTCATAAAAATCTCCAAAAATAACTCAAGAACTTAGCATCTCTATCGGACACAATGATTCTTGGCACTCCATGAAACTGAATCACCTCCCTGAAGAAAAAATCAGCAATGTTTGTTGCATCATCTATTTTATGGAAAGCAATGAAATGAGCCATTTTACTAAATTTGTCCACTATAACAAATATGTTATCTTTACTTTCCTAGTCCTAGGTAAACCCAAAACAAAATCCATGAAAATGTCAATCCAAGGTTCACTAAGTACAGGTAATGGTGTATATAGTCCATGAGGCATAGATCTAAACTTAGCTTACTTACATGTAATACACTTGGCACAATTTCTATCCACATCTTATCTCATGCTTGGCCAATAGAAATGTTCACTTAGTGTGTCTAATGTCTTTTATACACCAAAATTCCCCATTCACCCTCCACTATGTGACTCCTAAATAAACAACTCCCTAATAGAACATGTGGGAATACAAAGTTATTTTCCCTTAAAAAAGATATCCTTCATGTCTATAGTACTTTTCAAATGAAGCATGTTCACAAGCATGATACATAGTAGCAAAATCAGCATCACCAACATATAATTCCTTCAAATGCTCAAATCTAAATAATTTAGATGTAAGCATAGAAATCAAAGCATGCCTTCTAGAAAGTGCATCAGCCACTATATTTTCCTTACCTTGCTTGTATTTAATAATAATACAAGTATAGGGGGCAAGTCATGATGATTTCATCAACCAACATCACAAGTTTAAAGTACTTAGCTTTTGGAAGCAAGTGAAGGAAATAGGCCAACTTAAGTCATTTTAGGCTTATAAAATTTTAGGCTTTAATTATACAAGTCATATGCCTTAGTTAAAAGTCACATGATTCATTTAATTTGTATTTTAAATAGGCTATACATGTAGGCCTTATTTAGGTTGGGTTTATTTAAGTTAATTGGGCTTTTATTTAAGTGAGACATGTGACTTTATTAAAATTTATGTGACTTAAGTAAATTAATGTTTGTTTTCTTAAGTAAGACACTTGGGCCTATCTAAATCAAGCCCAAATCATAACTTTACTTTAGTTGGGTTTTAAATAGTTGTTTTAGCCTATTTTAGATAGGATTTGGTCTTTTAAACTTTTTAAACTTAGGCATACTCATTCCTTTTGGGTTTGGAGGCTATAAATAGGTTATGATAAGTTGTAAATTAAAGATTTTGATGAACTACAAAAAATTGAGAGGTTTCTCTGCTTGGCTTCATCGAATTCTTTAGAGAGCATTGTGAGGTTGCTTGCTTTTCTTTTCTAATGCATGTAGAATTTAATTACTTATCAATTATTTTGATTGTGACATTTTCATCTTCTTCTTTATCCCAATTACTTGTGTTTCTAATAACTTGCTGTTTGGGGGATTAATAGGGAGGGTGTTTATCTAATTTTTCTTTGCCATCAAAGTGTATGTTCAAGGGATTTCGAGTTCTTTAGCCTTCGGATTCCACATCAAATCACATACAAAAATGTCTAAAAATTCTACCCAACCTGCATGCCTCTTGCTCAACTTACCTTGTCCCTTCAAATACTTGAGAGAATGGTGATCACTACAGATCACAAACTCCTTAGGCAACAAGTAGTGCTCCCACACCTTAAGAGCTCTCACCAATGCATTTAGCTCTTTATCATAGGTAGAATAATTTAACAATGGCCCGCTTAACTTCAGACTAAAATATGCTATGGAATGATTTTCCTGCATCAAGACAACACCTATACCAATCCCAAAAGTATCACATTTAATCTTAAAAGCTTTTGAAAAATCAAGTAAATATAAAATAGGAGAAATAAATAATTTCTCTTTCAAATAATTAAATGCATTTTCATGCTCTTTTTTCCATTAAACCCGACATTCTTTTTAACTACTTCATTCAGTGGTACAGCAATAGTAGAGAAATCTCTAACAAATTAACTATAGAAACTAGCTAAGCCATGAAGACTCCTCACTTCACTCACATTCTTAGGCATTGGCTATTCCTAAACACCGTTCATCTTTTCAGAATCAACTTCTACTCCTTTAGCACTCACCACAAAACCTAAGAAGATAACTTTGTCCATTCAAAATGAACACTTACGATTTCCATACAATTTTCCCTTCTCAACACATCCATAATACCTTTAACATGCATGATATGTTCATCTAAGTTCTTGATGTAAATTAAGACGTTATCAAAATAAACAACCATAAAATTTCCAAGTAAATCCCGTAAGACATGATTCATTAAATGCATGAAAGTACTAGGAGCAATAGATAAACCAAAAGGCATTACTAACCACTCATACAATCCATATTTAGTCTTAATTGCGGCTTTGCACTCATCTCCCTCTTTCATCCTAATTTGATGATAACAATTTTTTAAATCAATTTTAGTAAAAAAAACATGCACCATACCATTTATCTGGCATATCATCTAATCTAGGAATAGGGTGGCGATACTTTAAAGTGATTTTGCTGATCGCTCTACAATCCACACGCATTCTCCATGTTCAGTCTTTTTTAGGCACCAATAAGACTGGTTCAGCATAAGGACTCACGATTTCCTTTACATACCCTTTTTGAAGCAATTCATCCACTTGCTTTTGCAACTCCTTTGTCTCCTCGAGATTGCTTCGGTAAGTTGGATGGTTAGGTATTTAAGATCCAGATACGAGATCAATTTGATATTCAATCCCTTTCAATGGTCGTAATCCATATGGGATTTCTTCTGGAAAGACATCTTCATATTCCTGCAATAAGGTCACAAAAACACTAGGCAAATTTGGGTTAGTAAACAAAGTTTCCTTAAATCGAATCAAAACTAGAGCTCTCTTGCCTAAGTATGCACTTTTTATTTCTCTTTCTTTTGGATAAAAACATGATTGTTTCATAACTTTTTCACTCCTCTCGTTTTCTTTTCTCTTTATCTCGATTGTGCCAGCGATAGATATCACGCTCATGATAGAACATTCACTCACTAACTTCTTCTCTCCTGCACATCCCACTTTCTTTTCCTCACTTGTACAATCACTTACCAAATGGCTTTTATTTTTATTCTTTTCTCTCATGGCCTCTTTTCTCTTTTTTTTTCACCTCATTACATGAATTCCCATTTGAATTTTGTTAAAGTTTAATTATTCAAGGTAAGTTTCTTTGGGTCACAAAGGTGCTAGAATGACTTTACGCCTGTTATGCACAAAAGAATACATATTCTTATACCCATCATGCATAACACACCTATCAAATGACCAAGGTCTACCCAATAAAATATGACCAGCTTGCATATCATTCAACCAGTGTTGTCTATATGGGTTAAGATGCCTATTAGATTTCAACCCCAATTTCTCCACTAAAGTAGTACTAGCTACATTAGTGTAATTATCCCTATCTAAAATTAGACCACAGACTTTCCCACCTACCAAAAATGTTGTGTGAAATATATGTTCCCTTTATTCTAGGCTATCTTCCTTCACATTTATATTTAAAACACACCTAGTAACTAAGGCTTCCCCTTAATAGGATATTCAATGCACTCATTATCGAAACAATCTTCTAAAGGTGGCATATTTAATTCATTATCATCAAACTCATTCCCATTATTAGACTCAAAAACAATTTCTCCCACCCCCCTTAGTAAACATAGTTATTCTATTAGGACATTCAGATGCATAATGACCACGTCCTTCACACTTAAAACATTTAATATCCCTATGTTTAGAAAGTTTAGGTGAAGGATCAGTAGTACCTTTTTGGATTGAAGTACTCTTTTCCTTATCTTTGTTTGTCTCAAAGCCCATCTCTTTGGAAGCTGAATGGTGTTCTTTCTTCTTTTCTTCATTCTTACTCCATTTCGGATTCCATTTGTTACTAAAATTTGGAAATGATCTTGCTGCCCTCCTTTGTTTTTGTTGCTTCTCCACCTTCATAACAATATTCACTAAGTCCTCCACTCTCCGTAGTGTTGCAATTCCACTAAATTAGCAGTTTCCCTATTCAGACCTCCAATGAACCAAGCCATAGTGACCTCTACTTCTTCTTCAATCTTGGCTTTGATCAATAGCATCTCCATCTCTTTGTGATAATTCTCTACCGATCTAGTTCTTTGGGTGAGTCTATGTAATTGCTGGTGCAATTCTCTATAATAGTAAAATCATGCAAACCTTCTTTTTATCACCCTCTTCATTTCATCCCAAGTAGATATAGGCTGATCACCATTCCTTATTCTACTTTTCACTAACTCATTCTACCAAACTAAAGCATAATCATTAAACTCTACTGCAGCTAACTTCACCTTTTTCTTCTCAGTATAATTATGGCAATTAAAGATTATATCTACCTTTTTTCCTATTCAAGATACACTTTAGCATCATTGTTTCCTTTAAAAGATGGAATATTCATTTTATAGAGCTAAGGTTACTATATCTCCTCTCTGTTCTTTCATCTTTTTGCACTCTACCCCTCATGGATTGTACTTACTCATCATCTTCCCAATCACCTAAATCGACCTCTTTATTAATCCATCTATCTCTCTTAACTATTCTTCTAGAATTAGATATAATCACTTCTAACTACTCTTCCATTCTATCCATCCTAATATTCATCTTCTTGAATTTACTAACAAATTCCTTATAAAAAATTTTAAAATCTGGTATGTTTTCATCTTCCTCATGGAACATTTCCCTCTTGTTACTATTTTCAATCATAATATAAGCCTGTAAAAGATGTTAGATAAAAAAAAGCTCACAACACTCCATCATGTGTTTACTCTCAAAAGATAACACTCGACTTGTGTTTCACTAAAATTTGGCTTTTGCACTCCTTTATGCTCACACACTCAAGCCTTTTACCCCTCAAGCTTGTTGTCCTCAATTGCACTTCAGAACTCAAATTAAAGTCAAAGTGATTCACAAGCAGCAAATAAAATGGGAATGCAATGAAAATACTAAACAACAAAGATAGGCTTAATACTAGAAGCAAAAATACCAAAATGATGACAGTTAAAATGAGAATACAAGATGAAGATATGTATGCTATCTAAATTATATGAGTTTAATTAACAAGAATCAATTGTTAACTATGGTGTAAATGGAATCAAAGGATGAAAAGACACCAAAGAAAGCAACTTAATGGGGTTGTATTTTTCACCAAAATTGATTTAAAAAATGGTTACCATCAGATTAGAATGAAAATGGGTGATGAACGGAAAACCTCTTTCAAAACTAAACATGATTTATACAAGTGGTTGGTTATGCCTTTTGGGCTAACTAATGCCCCTAGTACTTTTATGAGATTAATGAATCATGTTTTAAGAGAGTTTATAGGTAAATTTTTTGTTATGTATTTTGATGACATTCTTATCTATTCTAATTCTCTTTCCAAGTGCTTTGATCATATTCGAGTTGTGTTTGAGGTACTTCAAAAAGAACAGATATATGCTAACTTTTCAAAGTGCACTTTTTGTATGAAAAATGATATAAGCACGACCAAGCACAATGGCAACAAGAAAGATGAACTAGCATTTCCTTAAGGACCAATAATAAGAGCAAGGTCAAAGAAGCTTAAAGAAGTCTTACAAGCATTCATGAGATGTCATGTGGAGAAGAGGCAAGTTTAAGAAGAAAAAGAAGCTAAATTGGACTATGAAGATAAGTTTAGGCAGAATGGTGTAATGGACCTTCAAGCTACTTTATTTAGTTTTTATTCTTTATGTAACATTTAATTAAGTATATTTAGATAGCCTAGAGGAAAATTAATTGGGCTAGTTTAGTTTAGGTTTCTTTTATTTTAGGCTTATTTGATTCTTTTGGATAGTTTATATGGGTAGGCTAAAGTTAGGCTTATCTCTTTGAAAAGTTAGGTTAAAATAACAATTTAAGGTTTATTATACCTAAAGCAGCCAAAATTTACATGGGAGAGCTGAATTTTAATAGGTTTGGATCAAATTTAGGTTTAGGCCTACATTGGTAAACTTAGGGTCTTAAATTTTACGAGTTGATTTTCCTTGATAAAAACCTTTTATTTTGGGATATTATTAAGAAGAGTTTGAGGGAGAAATAATAGCTTGACCATATCTCTAAATGCCTGGTCGAAATCCATTTAACACAAATGGATAACAAATGATATCACAAATGGATAACAAATGATATAAAATGCTGGTAATGATCAATAACGAAAAGGATAGCACAAATGGTAGCACAATGATTGCAAAGTAAATCCTTGCCTAAGTTGGATTAGGATTTTAATTCCAATTCAAGTATGGATTAGGATTTTGAAAGCCTAAACCTAAAGCAAAAAGGATTCTTTTCCTATCCCCTAAAGGATTCCTAATTCCCAAGCAATATGGATTAATTTTTTTCCACCCCCTTAAAGGATTCCTAATCAATAAGCAATTTGGATTAACTTTTTCCCATCTATTAAAGGATTTGGATTCTCTTTGGCTATATAAACTACCCTTGCCAAATTACTCCTTAATTCTTTTTTTCTTCTATTTTTTTCTCTTTCACAATTTTTCTCTCTTATTATGAACAATATCGTGAATAGTAGTAAATAATACTGTGAATAGTATGATGAATAGTACCACAATTATTTTTCTTTTTTTAAATCAATAACCAATCTAAGTGTACTTCTACTAGGATTCAGTTTTCATGCCAAAGATTTAAGATTCAAGTTTCAATTTTTTATGGCTTTTTTTTTCTAAGAATCAAAACAAAAGGTAATGAAAGAAAAGGCTAAATTTAACACAAAAAATATAAAAATTAGAATTCTTACTACTATTTATTTTGGCAGATACGGTGATTTACTTTCAATTATGGGCTTAAAGTACATAAACTGTTGGGAATTATCGGTTACACGCATCTCATATATAAGCGAAATTTAAAATTTTTAACCAATAGATCTGATCTTGCCATGAATTTACAATATACATATTAATAAGAATAAGAAAAATTACCTTTGATTTTTATTGAACAGTTGAATTTTCTTCTCATAGGGTTGTCACAAACCACAGTGTCCAAAACTGAACACCTCCAATTAGTAATCCACACTGGGGAAAGATTGAATGAACCAACAATGAAGGAATACAAGGGCTGGCCAAAATCCCTTGATACTAGCAAGGGGGTGGCAGCTAGGGTTTTGAGAGAGTGAGAGAATGTTTCTTTTCTCTTAATGTTCACTTAACCCTAAAATCCCTATCACTTGGATTTTTATAGTTAGGCTAAAAATCCAATTTCATAATGGGATTGACCTTTTTAAAATTACTAGAAAAAATATTAAATGGGCTTTTGGAATTATTAATAATTTATTTGGGCTCAATTAAATCCAATTTAAATCCTTTCATAAAAGACTATGCACAAAACCCACAAACTAGGCCCTTTATGCATACACTTGGATTTAATCACCCAAATGAATTACAAATCCATCCAAATTAAATATGTAGGCTCCATAACACTTATGAAATATATTTATTTTATTTTGGTCCAACAATTAGGCTTCTAAGGCCTTCTATTAGGGTTTGACATGTAACTTCCTCTAGAGGGTTTCTGCGCCAAAACCAATCTTCTGGGCCTCTTTTAATTTCTCCAATGGATCTATTAATTATTATATCAACCCTATAACACTTATAGTCCAATAATAATTAATTATGAAATACAATATTTCAATTAGGTCCATTTTACAGAACATTTCTAAAAAGTTCTGTGAACAATTTTACTTGATCATAATTAATTAAACTCTTTAATTAATTATTCTCTTATTCACTTCTCTATTCCCATAATAATATCAAATATTATTATCTTTGTCATTTTATGATTTTATCCTTTTCTCTATATGTGTGTGACCTATTGGGTTCCTATCCATATTGGCAGTATAATATGTAATTGTGAGTTCTATTCAAAACTCACATGATTTAAACTTCTTTAAATCATTTTATCAATCCCTATTGATATTTATGACACACAATTATACAATTCATGATTGGCCTCTAGCTAGGCATCATGACCATCCAAATGTCAAGAAAGTCAAGTGGTTTGACTATACCCTTCCATAGAAATAATTATCGTGCAATTACTCCTTTCATCACTCTTATCTCAATTAGATTTTGAGTATGGATTTCTATGAACTCATATAAATATAATTAAGTATGTTCTATTAATTTATTCATTGTTCCTAAAATGTCCTTCATGGATCCCTATCCATCTTGGCATATTACTCTGGCCAGAGATTCTCTAAACAAGGCCATTATAGAATCATGCGAGATAACTTTCCTTAATAAATCTAGGATGGTGAATCCTTTGTCAACCACTCAACTATCTTCAAGTAGGTCATGATATACCCAACCTCCTAACTATGTTCACCCCTAGTTGGAAGTAATAAGTTATGGAGTCAAAGTATACCACTTGCTACTTAAGATAACTTTGGTGATCTCAAGTCTAAGGATACTTACACAACCGCTATGAAGAGATTCCTCACTGATAAGTCCCCACAACTGTTGTAGAGAGTTTTGTCCAGTAGCTGACTGTAGACATATTTCTACCTTTTCAACTCTTCTATTGCTTGTAAGCCCTTGTAGATCATTACAAAAATGAGATCCACATCAGGTATCTAATACCCAAGATTGTTTTGAAGCAATAGAATAAGTATTTATTTCAATCATATGAATACCTAAAGTAGAAGCATCAGCTTACTTCTTCTCCTTGAGAGAATCTAGATAGGCTTTGCAGTTACACTTCCAATGACCATCTTTTCCACAATAGAAGCAAGTTCCTTTGGGATTCTCTTTCTTGGCAACCTTTTTCTTGGAAACCCCACCATTCTTTGGTTGTGCCTTGGTCATCTTCTTCTTCTTTTGCTTCTTGCCTTTAGCAGAAGTGACAACCATGACACTTTTTGAATCCTTCTTGAAAGATCTATCAGCTATTTTAAGCATGTTGATTAATTACTTAGATCTTGTTCCTATTGAAGTTAAGCATGAAAGGTGTAAAACTTGGAGCCAATGAGTGCAAGATTAAATCTATGTATAGATCATTATCCCTTACATAGCCAAGTCTACTCAAATGCTCAATAAACCCATACATCTTTAATGCATGAGCAGCTGCCGAAGTGCCTTCCACCATTTTGCAGCTAAATAGAGCTCGAGTATTCTCATATTGCTCAGTTCTAGCCTAAGAAGATTAAAGCTCCTCTAGATGCAAAATGATGGTTCTAACATCCATCATCTCATGTTGTTTTTGAAGCTCTGAGGATATAGTACCCAGCATCAGACATGTTGCTGCTTCACTATCCTCCATATATTTTCGATAAGTGCCCTTGATCTCATCAATGGCATCATCTGATGGAAGTGGTGGTGGATCTTTATCCAAGACATAATAGATCTTTTTAGCTCTGAGAATAATTCTCACTTGTCTGATCCAGTCAGAATAGTTGCTGCCAACCAGCTTGTTATCCAAGATTGATCATATGTTAATGTTTGATGTGCTCATGATGATGACTTCGATGTGAAAAAGAAAACATATGAGAGTATGTTCATATATATGTATGCATTAATGCATTTACTCCCACTATTTTATTGTGAATTAATAATAGCCTTCACTATATAATTCGAGAAAATTCGATGATTTTCTTAGTGGGCCAATATCCAATCCTTGATATGAAATTTGACCTTGACTGTGATCAACAAATCAAACTCCATACCCTTGAAAGGTAGGTATCTCTATACCAATTGTGTCTCTGCACAACTATTGGATCATTAGGTTATCAACTTTTGATACATGCATATCATATATGCATTCCCTAATCATGCCTCTAGAACCATTAGCCTTGACTGTAGTCAACAAGCTAATGGGCTAGCTAAGATAACCCATTTAATTAGATTCGAACATATTTGATATAATGTGAGCTTTACTATGGTCAACAACCCACACTATAAAGAACTCTAGTTCTCCTCAAATTAATGGAAGGCTTATATACCTTAGTATTAGTTTGAGAGATTTAAGTTAATTAATTCTTATCATACATGGTTGGCATACATTGGTATGCATCCTATATCTATCACATAAATATAAGTGTACAAATATGATATAGTTATGGACTTTACTACATTGATATCCCCGAGCCAAAAGGGAAATCAAAAGGTCAAACCTAGGTAATATGCATGATTCAAACAAGTAAAAATAATTACATTATCTTCAAACTTGTTGGATCTCCATCCGGCCCATCTTGCTCCTTGATAGTGGTCTCCATTTCTATCTCTAATTCTAATCTAAGTAATCTAATTACATATTACAATTTGAAAAAGAAATAAAAATAAAAAACAAGTAGTCGGGACATGAAAGTCCTCATTGGGCCAAAACATGCATTATGCTCAATCACATTGGGCCTTTGTCCATAACTATCCATCATGCCAATCATACACCCTTGTATGCATTTGTAATGCATAAAGTAAAACTATATAATGGAATACATATTATGTTTTAACTCTTGAAACTTTTTCCATTTTAGAAACTTTCATTTTAGGAAACCTTTTTGAATACATGTGTTCTTGCCTTAATTATCAACCCAATTGATTATTAATTAATTATTAATTGATTATTTAATTAATTAATCATATTAAATAATTAAATAATCAATTTTGGGTTTAAAATAAAGGGTAGACCGAAACCCACACTATAAATCCTAAAGTGTGTTTACACACAAACTAGTTTTGTGTCTATTGGACCATTTGGGCCTGTTGGAATAAGCCAAGCCGCTCTAGCCCTTAAAAACCATTAATAAACTTAATTATATTTTATAATATTTAATTTAAATCAGATCCTTAGGTCCACCACGTCATTCACTAATTTAAACCAAGTCCGTAAACATAATTAAGCCCATTAAGTGGTTTTAATGAATTAAAATTAATCCAATTAATTCACAACCCATTTTAATTAATCCAATTAATTAGAAACACATTAATATATCAGATATATCAGATTTAGAAGATTAAAAATCATTCTAAAAAGAACACTCCAAGAACACCAATTTATCAAACTTTTCGACTAAACTAGTTTTCATGCAAAAATTATTCGATTTTAATTTTGTTTGATCCAATGGCTTAATATCACATATTAAACACTTAAATTATCATCAAAATAATTTTAGGGTGGACCAATAAAAATTTAATTTAAAACAGCCCCTAAACTTTATTGAAAAATAAAAGCCATTCATGCCAAACACAATTATTCTTTTCTCAAAAGAATCATTTTTATTTTTCATTTTATATATTTGATCACATACATATAGAAATCAAGGCAAAACCGAATTGTTGATTCATGGAAAAACTGAGGCTCTAATACCATGTTGGGAATTATTAGTTACATGCATCTCATACATAAGCAGAATTTAAAATTTTTAACCAATAGATCTTATATTGCCATGAATTTACAATATACATATTAATGAGAATAAGAAAAATCACCTTTGATTTTTGTTGAACAATTGATTTTCCTTCTCACCGGGTTGTCGCAAATCACAGTGTCCAAAATTGAACACCTCCAATTAGTAATCAACACTAGAGAATGATTGAATAAACTAACAATGGAGGAGTACAAGGGCTGGCTGAAATCCCTTGATACTAGCAAGGGGGGTGGCAACTAGGGTTTTGAGAGAGAGAGAGAGAGAGAGAGAATGTTTCTTTTCTCTTAATGTTCACTTAACACTAAAATCCCTATCACTTGGATTTTTATAGTTAGGCTAAAAATCCAACTTCATAATGGGATTGGGCTATTGAAAATTGCTGGAGAAATATTGAATGGGCTTCTAAAATTATTAATAATTTATTTGGCCTCAATTAAATCCAATTTAAATCCTTTTATAAAAGACTATGCACAAAATCCACAAACTAGGTCCTTCATACATACACTTTGTTTTAATCACCCAAATGAATTCCAAATTCATCCAAATTAAATATGTAGGCTCCATAACACTTATGAAATATATTTAATTTGTTATAGTCCAAGAATTAGGCCTCTAATGCCTTCTATCATGGTTTGGCGTGTAACCCTTCCTCTGAGGGTTTCTGCGCCAAAACCAATATTGTGGACCTCTTTCAATTTCTCCAATGGATCTATTAATTATTATATCAGCCCTATAACACTTATAGTCCAATAATAATTAATTATGAAATACAATATTTCAATTAGGTTTATTTTATAGAGCATTTCTGAAAAGTTCTGCAAACAATTTTACTTGATCATAATTAATTAAACTCTTTAATTAATTATTCTCTCTATTCCCATAATAATATCAAATATTATTATCCTTGTCATTTTTTCATTTTATCCTTTTTTCTATATGTGTGTGACCTAGTGGGTTCCTGTCTATATTGGTAGTATAATATGTAATTGTGAGTTCCATTCAAAACTCACATGATTTAAACTTCTTTAAATCATTTCATCAAGCCCTATTGATATTTATGATACACTATTTTACAATTCATGATTGGCCTCTAGCCAGGCATCATGACTACTCAAATGTCAGGAAAGTCAAGTGGTTTGACTATACCCTTCCATAAAAACAGTTACCGTATAATTACTCCTTTCACCACTCTTATCTCAATTAGATTTTGAGTATGGATTTCTGTCAACTCATATAAATCTAATTAAGTATGTTGTATTAATTAATCCATTGTTCCCAAAATGCCCTTCATGGATTCCTATCCATCTTGGCATATTACTCTGGCTAGAGATTCTCTGAACAAGGTAATTATAGAATCATGCGAGATAACTTTCCTTAATAAATCTAAGATGGTGAATCCCTTGTTAATCACTCAACTATCTTCAAGTAGGTCATGATATACCAAACCTCCTAACTATATTCACCCCCAGTTGGAAGTAATCAGTTATAGAGTCAAAGTATACTACTTGCTACTTAAGATAACTTTGATGATCTCAAGTCTAAGGATACTTGCATAACCACTATGAAGAGAGTCCTCACTGACATAGATTTAATATCCATGTGAGGATTCTCTTTGCAGGTTTCCAATGAACTTGTTCTTCTAACAAGCATCCACATGTTAGCTTTGATTATCTTCTATAATCATAGTTATGAGAAACACTGCTTGAACCATTCAAGAAGTATAACATGTGCTAGTTTGTTCGAATTAACAATGTCCTATCTTGTTAATTCGATGACTAGGGATATTTAGATATTAACACATTTACATGCAATAAACATCTCATATCATGAACACCTTTATGATTTCCTTTGCATTGTGTTTATAATATCTATGACTTCATTTATTAATTTAAGATTTACAAACTCATGTATTTAAACATAGCATTAATAAATGAATGATGCCTTTTATTAAGAATATGAATTCATACATATGAAATCCCATAAAAGAAAGCCTAAAGTGAAGATAAAAAAGCCTTATGGCTTTAAATGAAGATTCAAGACTTAGAAGAACATGTACAAGTCATGTGCAATATGTGCAAGTCATGTGTGGGGCATGTTCAAGTGGAAAACAGGTGCATAGCATGTGATATTTATGTAATAGGGCTTTTGTATTCATAGTTAATTAGTTTGGGCCTCTTTAACACAATTGGACTTTTATTTAAGTGAGATATGTGACATCATTAAAAGTCATGTGACTTAAGTAGCTTAATTAAGGCTTGTTTTCTTAAGTAAGACACTTGGGCCTATCTAAAATAAGCCCAAATTCATCACTTTACTTTAGTTGGATTTTAAGTAGTTGTTTTAGCCTATTTTAGGTAGGATCTGGTCTTTTAAACCTATTGAGCTTATGTATACCCATTCCCTTAGGGTTTAAGACTAGTTAAGAGTATAATTACTCTCTTTTAGCCATGTAAAAGGGAGATTAGTGAATGAAAATGAGTTGAGAGGTTTCTCTTGAAGAAAGCTTTGTTCTTTCATCTTAATTGCATTATGAATTAGATTAACTTATCAATTATTTTGATTGTGGCATTTTTCTATTCTTATTATCCTAATTATTTGAGTTTCCATCCATATATTATTTGGAGGTTCAATAAGGAGGTTTTCTATCTCTATTTTAGTTTTGCTATCAAAAGTGTATGTTCAAGGAGATTTGGCTTCTTTAGCCTTGGGGTTCCACATCAAAAAGTGCTTATAAGACTATTATCTAACATTTTTATAGGTATACACAATGAATAAAGAATCTGCTAAGAAGGGAGTGACCCTTGAAGAGGTAGCATACACCTTGCAAGCTATGGATGGCACTTTTGATATGGTCATAAGGAACACGGGAAATATTAATGATAGGGTAGAAAGGTCAGAGATGAGTACATCTAATACATCCAGAAGGATAGCAAGGAGAGGTAGATGGGTTGATGAAAATATGAAGGTTGATCTTGAAGATTTAGAAGAAGAAAAAACTAATGGAAAGGTGTATGGGAATTTAGCCAACATTAACTCAAAATTCCTCTATTCCAAGGCCGAAATAATGCAGAGGAGTATATAAAGTGAGAGAAAGGTTGAGATGATCTTTGAGTGCAATAGATTCTCAGAAGAAGAAAAAGTGAAGATTGCAGCTGTTGAATTTACTGATTATACATTATTTTAGTGGGATCAACTCAACCTGAGTAGAAACAAGATAGGGAGATGTTCCATTTGTACTTAGGAGGATATGAAGGAGGACATGAGAAAAAGGTTTGTTGCTTTGCATTATTTTAGTGAATTACATCAGAAATTCCATAGACTTGTGCAGGGAGAAAGTTAGTGGATGATTACCACAAGGATAAGGAGATGTGTATGGTGAGAGCAAACATTGAGGAGGATAAGAAGATAACCATGGCATGGTTCCTAGGTGATTTAAATAAGGATATTGCTAATGCCATTAAGCTATATAGATATGATTATATGGAAGAGATGTTGAACATGACAATGAAGATTGAAAAACAAAAGAGAAGTAAGAGCTTCAGTAAGACTAACAATAACTCACATAATACTTAGGGATCTAAATGGACCAAAAAGGAGAAAAGAAGGACTTCAAGGTATCCAAACCCTATGGAGCAAATTCGGGTTTCAAAGAAACAAAGGCAATCCAAATCCCCAATGAAGGTGCTAAAGGTAACTCTAATACTCCAACCCCTATAGAGAGATCAAATGCTTTAAATGTTTGAGGAAGGAGAATATAACATGTGAATGTCCTAATAAAAGGGTAATAATAGATAGGGATAATGGGAAAATTTTTTCTGAATCAAACCATAGTGAAGATGAGATGCCTCCTTTAGAAGATTATAGTGATTGTGTTAGTGAGGGAGAGTTATTAATTGATGTAAATGGAAGGTATTTAGTGGCTAGGAGAGCTTTAAATTTGAATTTTAAAAAGTAAAGCCAAGAATAAAGAGAAAATATATTTCACACTAAATGTTTAGTTAATAAGAGAGTGTGTATGATCATCATTGATAGGGGAGTTGTACAAATGTAGCTAGTGTGAGTATGATTGAGAAGTTAAATTTGGCATGTGAAAAACAACCTAGACCTTATAGATTGCAACTATTAAATGACAATGGAGAGTTTGAGATAACATTCTAGGTTAGAGTGCCATTTTCTATTGGATGGTACAAGGATGAAGTGTTGTGTGATGTAGTACCTATGTGATACGGATCCAAGAGGGCTATCTTGAGCCATTGAAAAAGGGAAACCTTATGTCATTCAAATGGGTCTAAATGTTGTTCAAAAACATAAATATAAGATCCAAATATCATTGGGGTGTGATACAATTTATATGAGGCAGATTTGGTGTTTTACTTTTTAATTATGGGCTTAAAATACATAGTCAAGTCTTTGGGTCAATGCCGCATAAAGGGAAGCCTAAAGTGAAGACAAAGGAAGCCTTATGGGTTTAAAATAGCCTAAATGAAGATTCAAGCCTTGGAAGAACATTTGCAAGTCACGTGCGACATGTGCAAGTCATGTGTGGGGTATGTGCAAGTGGAAGACATATGCATAGCATGTGTTATTAATGTAATAGGGATTTTGTATTCATAGTTAATTAGTTTGGGCCTATTTAACACAATTGGCCTTTTATTTAAGTGAGATATGTGACTTCATTAAAATTCATGTGACTTAAATAGCTTAATTAAGACTTGTTTTCTTTAGTAAGAAACTTGGACCTATCTAAAACAAGCTCAATTCATCACTTTACTTTAGTTACGTTTTAAGAAATTGTTTTAGTTTATTTTAGGTAGGATTTGGTCTTTTAAACCTATTAGGCTCATGTATACCCATTCCCTTAGGGTTTAGGACTAGTTAAGAGTATAAATACTCTATTTTAGCCATGTAAAAGAGAGATTGGTGAATGAAAACGAGTTGAGAGATTTATCTTCAAGAAAGTTTTGTTCTTTCTTCTTAATTGCATTAAGAATTAGATTAACTTATCAATTATTTTGATTGTGGCATTTTTCTATTCTTATTATCCTAATTATTTGCATTTCCATCCATAAATTATTTCGGGGTTCAATAGGGAGGGTTTTATCTCTATTTTAGTTTTGCTATAAAAGGGATGTTCAAAGGGTTTTGGGTTCTTTAACCTTGGGGTTCCGCATCACTAATAGGTTTTCTTTTTCTTATGAATGTAAAAAGGTTGTTTTGGCACCATTATCTCCCTAGGAGATATATAAAGATCAAAAGAAAATAATTGAAAGGGAGAAAGAGAGAGAAAAAGAAAAAAAAAGGTGGAAAAGAGGCCAAAAAAGAAACAAAACAAATAAATGTTCCATTGGTGAGTGAAAACAAGCAAAAGGGGCAACAAAAATAAAACTTTTATGTGAGAGCAAGAGAAGTTAAGAGTGCTTTATTATTAGGATAACCTTTGGTACTTGTAATCTACAAAGAGGTTTTATTTTCTGACGTAGACCTTGACATTAATTCTTTGCCTCCTAGTTTTGTTTCTATGTTGCAGGAGTATTTTGATGCCTTTTCTGATGAGATGCCAGATGGATTACCACCTTTGAGACGGATAGAACATCTTAATGATATGAGTATGACCAAGCAAAATGTCAATAAGAGAGATAAACTAGCACTTCCTTAAGGACAAATAATAAAAGCAAGGTCAAAGAAGCTTAAGGAAGTCCTACAAGCATTCATGAAACCTTATGTGAGATGTAAGTTTAAGAAAAGAAATAAGCAAAATTGGATGATGGAGATAACTTTAGGCCACATAGTGCAATGGACCTTCAAGCTACTTTATTTAGTTTCTATTTTTTATGTAACATGTAATTAAGTATATTTAGGTAGCCTAGAACCTAAGAAAATGAATTGGGTTTGTTTTAGTTGGATTTGTTTTATTTTAGGCTTATTCACTGTTTTGGATAGTTTAAGTGGGTGGGTAAAGTTTGGCTTATCTCTTCTAAAGAGTTGGGCCAAAATAACAATTTAAGGCTTAGAATACCTAAGGGGCCGAATTTTACATAGGAGAGCTAAATTTTAATAGGCTTGGGTCAAATTTCAATTTAGGCTTATATTGGTGAACTTAAGGTCCTAAATTTTAGGAATGAATTTTCCTTGATAAATACTTATTATTTTTGAGATATTATTAAGTAGAGTTTGAGGTAAAAATAATAGTTTGACCATATCTCTAAAGAGCTAGCGAAAATCCACTTATAGCCAAGATTGTGTCTACATTCATTCTTTCATTTTCTTAGGATAATTATGCATATTTATCACTAGTTTTTAGGATTATTTTTAGATTGTATTTATATTTATATCTTCATGTACTGAGTCTATATTATGGCCAAATACATGTAGATAAAGGTTAGGAATTATCTTTATGTTAGTGTAAGCCCTAGTCCAAATACATTGTTATAAAACACTTAAATTAATAAATAAGGCATTTATTTTATCTATTGTATTTCTATGCATATCAATTGATAGAACTATCCAAGAATGTTATTTCAGTTTAAGTTATCATGTCTGAGGCACATGGTTGTAAGACCTTGAAACAATAGAGACTTCATTCTAAATATCCCTAGTCAGGCATTATTATGGGAATAACAAATGAATTAAGACTAGTATGCTCTCTTTGATAAGATGAGTTATGCCTTATGAATCATAAGGACAAGAGTGTCAATTAGAGATCATAGATACATGTTTAGAACATGGTATCTGGATTCGATTCGCTCATGAGAACATTGCATGGTATAGTCATAATTGTTTCTCATGTGTAAGTTTTGCATCGGAGTTCTTAGACCTAAAATCTCTATGAAACTTTTTATGAATTACTGTGTACTTTGACATACACCTAACGTACTCGTAATAGGGTGACAAGTATGGGTATGCTTGGGTATGCACTAATTCATGTTAGAGAGCATGAGAGAAGTAAAGGGATTATTTTCACTCAATAAGAGAGAAAATATCATCAGCCACTTGATCAGTGAACTAAGAAGTGTATGGCCATACCGAGATGAAATAATGAGTAATCATTATTTATCTGAGAGTTCAGTGTCACTGGAATATCAAGAAAGGAATTAGTATATATAAGGATGACTAGTTCTATGCCTTATATTAATTCTGATATTTAAAGGTAAGGGACTATGCAAAATTGCATTAGGTCACTAAATGTCATTTGCATTTTCATTTAATTTGGAACACTATAATATCTTGCTAGAGAATATATATAGCCTTTGAATTAATTTATTAATTCATTGCCAATATTAAATGGACCTATAGGATCACACACAAAACATTGGGCTTAAAATATTTAAATAGTGTATTGGGCATTAATTCAAAGGCTTTTAATTAAAGTCAAATTAATGTATGTAATGGGTATTAAAAATGCTAATTGGACCTTGGTCCATGAGAGAGAAATTCGGCCCACAAGGTTTAATTTCAATAAGTTAATTATCTTGGATTAATTAAATTAATTGAGTATTAAATCCTGATAGCATTTGAATCAAAATAAGACACCTAATTAGGAGAGAGTGTAGCTGAAATTTATAGGAAAAATCCTAGTGGATTTCGGCATGTGCACAATTCCTAAATTAGTGATGGATTTTGATTAAATGTATTATGCCATTTTTAATTAATTTGAATTGAAAACCTAAAGGATTTTGAATTAATTTGAATCACTTAATTAGGAAGTGATGGAGGCTGAAAATACTACCTAATTCAAGGGGATTTCGGCATCCACAATATTTCCTAAGCCAAGTGATATAAATTAATGAGATGATCTTTCAAGGTTAGGTTTTTTCTCTCTCTAAGAGGTTTTTTCTCTCTCTAAACCGCCACTCTCAAGGGGAAAGGACTCTTCCTTCTTCTCTTGAATTTTTGGCAGCCTTTGGAAAACCTTAGAAAGAACAAGATTAGGTCTTGTGTCTTTAGTTTAATACTTATTGCTAAATACACAAAGATTAGAGCTAGCACTCTAAGTTTTAAGCCTTCCTTGCAATTGTGTGTGTGAGCATAGAGAGGAGTGGCGTAAAGACTGTTTCTTTGGCATTGGAGATCAATATCCAAAGCATATAAGTTCATCCTATTTGCTGGTCATCATCAAAATCAAGATTTGAAGTGCATCTAAGATTGTAAGTTTCAAAATCCTAAAATTGCATGTTTTCGATTCTTGTTGTGGATTGCGTGATATGTATGATCAATATTTTTATTTTTCCACTGCGTGATCATCATTGATATGCCACTTTATATCCCATCAGTGGTATTAGAGCCTAACCATGCTTATTTTAGTGGTTCAGATGCATTAAATCTTGATTCAAAAATCGTTATTGCATAAAACCACAATATACTATCCTAAGATGTTCTTAGAGCTGTTCATAGTTGATTTTAATTATAAATACCTGATTGTACATGTTAATCTTGAAACTAGGTGCTAGTTAGCATGTTTTGTGTTTGTAAACAACTAGTTTTCAAAATTAAATGTATAAACATGTTTGGAATGTTTGTAAGTAATTTTTAAAGATTAATAACAGGTCTGGACATATTTTTAAATTGGTTTTAATTCTGGTCCATGACAATTTAATTTATTAATTTTAAAATCACTTAAAATTATGACTAGTTCGTGTTTATTGCATGTTTAATCAATACTATTTGTTTTATTTTGATTAAAATGGAAAAAACACATTTATATCAGATCTAAAAAGAACCTTAACTCAATGTTTATGACCTTATTTAAATTATTAAATGGCTCATAAAATCGTTTTAAGTGTTTGTGCATTTTTGTAGCATTATATGAGCATTAAACAACTAGTTTCATTGTTGTTTGTTTGTTTTTGTATGAATGCCATGTATGATTTATGTTCTTCATGATTTTATTCATGTTGGAACATATTATATGTATTTTTAATGTTTATGGGCTGTATGACATAAAATTAAAAATGGTATTAAAAATTAAAAATTAAACTATAGTTGATTTTATGGCACAAATCTAACTAGTTTGTGTTTTGGGCTTTTAAGATAACTTATTCAATAAGAGGAATTAGTCCATTGGGCTTTGGCCCAAGCCCATCATGGAGTCTTCTCTTAAAAGTTCAAGTACACAATTTCCATTAATGGGCTTGGCTAAATTAATTAAAATTGGACTTTGTTTTATCCATGAATGTTGTGTATATTTATTTGCTTGCTTGGTGTGATGAATGGATATACATGGTACATTCATGGGACGTGGGTTTTTGTAAATTAAATATGGTCTGCGTGCCATTATGTATTATTGTAAAAGTTTCATTTATTTCTTAGTATAGAATTTATTTGAAGACTTTGTAAATCAAGACAAAGCCCACCGGAGTGGAGAAGCCCAACTCAAAGATTCTTATGTAATAGTATAGAATCTTAGTTGTAGGTTTTTGGGCCCATGTTTTTCACGCTTTACTTTATGCATTTATATATATATATATATATATGCATGCTATGAATGGATGACAAAGCGTATGCCATGTAAGCCTTAATAAAATGAATCCCTAAAATAGTAAGTCACAAAGTTGCCTTCCCAATTCGAAACATGCCAAGGCATCGATCATCAGTCACGTAGACTAGGAGTCCTAGATGTGCCCGATTATCTTTGTGAGGTATGGGTTGTGAATGTAGGTTGGACTTAACATGGAAAGGGATGTCCGGACCTAGGCAACTAATAAATGGGTTTATGCTATAACATCTTAAGATGTTATCCCATTTGATCCAAGATTCATGTACGAGACATGATTGGAGTTTTCCTACCTAAGTAACTTAACTTGTTAGGTGTACAAGCTCAGCTTGACTAATAAGTTGTTGTGAAAAGTGGATCTTGGCTCATATTAAATCACTAATGCGAATTATTTAAAGGGATATTAATTTGGTTTTTGTGATTATAAATAAGACCTCATTTAATTTTGCTAAGTTTTTATTATAGATTGAAAATGGTTTCTTCAAACAAAAACTTTTCATTGTGATCGGCCCTGAAAAAGGACAAACTGAATAGCACCAATTTCATACACTGGTCTTGAAACTTGAGAATTTTTCTTAAGCAAGAGAAGAAGTCGTATGTTTTGGATGCACCCTTGCCCGAAAAACCTGCTAGGAATGCCTCTGCAGTTCAAAAGGAAACTTTTGAGACCAAAAAGAGTGACTCCAATGATGTGACCTGTCTGATGCTGGCCACTATAGTGCCTGACTTGTAAAAGCAATTCATAGACCAAGAGACCTGTAAAGAGAATCCTCACATGGATATTAAATCTATGTCAGTGAGGAATCTCTTCATAGCGGTTGTGCAAGTATCCTTAGACTTGAGATCACCAAAGTTATCTTAAGTAGCAAGTGGTATACTTTGACTCCATAACTGATTACTTCCAACTGGGAGTGAACATAGTTAGGAGATTGGGTATATCATGACCTATTTGAAGATAGTTGAGTGATTGACAAAGGATTCACCATCCTAGATTTAACAAGGGAAGTTATCTCGCATGATTCTATAATTGCCTTGTTCAGAGAATCTCTGGCCAGAGTAATATGCCGAGATGGATGGAGATCCATGAAGGGCATTTTAGGAACAATGGTTAAATTAATAGAACATACATAATTAGATTTATATGAGTTGATAGAAATCCATACTCAGAATCTAATTGAGATAAGAGTGGTGAAAGGAGTAATTGCACGGTAACTGTTTCTATGGAAGGGTACAGTCAAACCACATGACTTTCCTGACATTTGGGTAGTCATGATGCCTAGCTAGAGGCCAATCATGACTTGTATAATGATGTATCAAAAGTATCAATAGGGATTGATAAGATGATTTAAAGGAGTTTAAATCGTGTGAGTTTTGAATAGAACTCACAATTACTTATTATACTGCCAACATGGACAGGAACCCAATAGGTCACACACATATAGAGAAAAGGGTAAAATGGTAAAATGACAAGGATAATAATATTTGATATTATTATAAAGGTAGAGAAGAGAATATGATAATAATTAATTAAAAAGTTTAATTAATTATGATCAAATAAAATAGAGAAGAGAATATGATAATAAATAATTGGACCTAATTGAAATAATGTATTTCATGATTAATTATTATTGTCTTATAAGTGTTTTAGGACTACTATAAGTGTTATAGGACTGGTATAATAATTAATAAGTCCATTGGAGCAATTATTAAGGGCCAGAGGAATGAAGCAGTTGGCGAAAGCCCTTCTGTAAGGGCCACACGCCTACCTCAGAACAGAAGGCCTTAATGGCCTATTTAATGGACCAAATTAATTTATATATGTTACATAAGTGTTATGGAACCCACATATTTAATTTGGTTGGATTTGGAATCCATTTGGGTATTTAAATCCAATTAGTTGCACAAAGGGCCTAGTTTGTGGGTTTTGTGCATAGACTTTTATGAAAAGGTTTAAATTGGATTTAATTAAGCCCAAATGATTATAATTAATTCTAGAGGCCCAATTAATAATTCTCCAGCAATTTTAAAGAGCCCAATCTCATTAAGGAGTTGGAATTTTAACCTAACTATAAAAGGCCAACTAATGAGAATTAGGGTTAAGTGATTAAAATAAAAAGAAAGTCTTTTCTCTTAATCTCTCTCTCCCTTTTGCGCACAAATCCTAAGCTAGCTCTTGGGAATTTCGGTCAGCCCTAGTTAAACACCAATTTTTGGTTCAATTTACCCCTCTAGTGTGGATTACTCATTAGAGGTGTTCGATTTTGGACACTGTAGTTTGCGACAACCCGATGCGAAGTAAAATCAACTGTTCAACAAAAATCAATGGTGATTTTTCTTATTCGCATATAGTTATATTGTGTATTCATGGCAAGATCAAATCTAATGGTTAAAAACTTTTAAAATTCCGCTCATGTATGTGATGCATGTAACCGTTAAAATCCAACATAGAGAATAAGAGAATAATTAATTATGATCAAGTAAAATTATTCGCAGAACTTTTTTAGAAATATTATGTAAAATGGACCTAATTGAAATATTGTATGTCATAATTAATTATTATTGGACTATAAGTTTTATAGGGATGATATAATAGTTAATAGATCCATTAGAGAAAATAATGGAGGCCCATAAAATTAAGTTTGACTCAGAAACCCTCCAGAGGATGGGTTTCATGCCAACTTCAGATAGAAGGCCTTGGAGGCCTAATTCTTAGACCAAAATAAATTAAATATATTTCATAAGTGTTTGGAATTCATTTGGATGATTAAATCCAAGTGTATGCATGAAGGGCCTAGTTTGTCGGTTTTGTGCATAGTCTTTTATGAAAGGATTTAAATTGGATTTAATTGAGCCCAAATAAATTATTAATAATTCTAGAAGCCCATTTAATATTTCTCCAACAATTTTAAAGAGCCAAATCCCATTATGAAGTTGGATTTTTAACCTAACTATAAACATCCAAGTGATAGGAATTTTAGGGTTAAGTGAACAATTAAGAGAAAATAAATTATCTGACTCTCTCAACCCTAGCCGCCACCCCCTTGCTAGCATCAAGGGATTTCAGCAAGCCCTTGTGTTCCTCCATTTTTAGTTCATTCAATCCTTCTCTAATGTGGATGTGTTCAATTTTGGACACTCTGGTTTGCGACAACCCGGTGAGAAGGAAAATACTGTTAAACAAAAATCAAAGGTGGTTTTTCTTATTCTCATTAATATGGATATTGTAAATTCATGGCAAGATCAGATCTATTGGTTAAAAATTTTAAATTCCACTTATCTATGAGATGCATGTAACTGATAATTTGCAACATGGTATCAGAGCCTCGATTTTGCCATGAATCTACAATTCTATATTTTTGCGAAATAGTTTTTATTTTTGAGTTATTTATTTCATGAACTTTAAAATATCAGATTTTATTGTTCATGAATGAGAAATATTTATTTCTGGATGTATGTGATCAAATATATAAAATGAAAAATAAAAATGATTCTTTTGAGAAAAAGAATCATTGTGAATGGCGTGCAGGGTTTTTTTTTTTAATAAAAGTTTTAGGGGCTGTTCTAAATTAAATTTTTATTGATCCACTCTAAGATCATTTTGATGATATTTTATGTGTTTAATATGTGATAATAAGCCATAGGATCAAGCAAAATTAAAATCGAACAAGTTTTACACGAAAACTAGTTTAATCAAAAAGTTTGATAAATTGATGTTCGTGGTGTGTTTTTGTTTAGAAAAATTTATAATCTTCTAAATATGATAGATGTGATATATTAATGTATTTTTAATTAATTGGATTAATTAAAATGGTCCTTAAATTAATTTTAATTTATTAAAATTACTTAATCTGCTTAATTATGTTTACGGACTTAATTTAAATTAATGAATGACTTGGTGGGCCCAAGGAGCTGATTTAAATTAAATATTATAAACTATAATTAAGTTTATTAATGGTTTTTAAGGGATGGAGTGGGCTTGGCTCATTCCAAAAGGTCCAAATGGTCCAATAGACACAAAACTAGTTTGTGTGTGAACACACTTTAGGGTATAATGTGTGGGTTTCGGCCTATCCTTTATTTTAAGCCCAAAATTGATTCTTTAATTATTTAATATGATTAATTAATTAAATAATCAATTAATAATTAATTAATATTCAATTGGATTGATAATTAAGGCAAGAACACATATATACAAAAAGGTTTCCTAAAAAAGAAAGTTTCCAAAATGGAAAAAGTTTTCTAATTTTATCACATTATCAAAATAAGTCAAAAGTAAGTTTCAAGAGTTGAAACAAAGTTAGTAATCCATTATATGTTTTACTTTATGCATTAGAAATACATATAAGCGTGTATGATTAGCATGATGGATAGTTATGGACAAGGCCCAATGTAATTGAGCATAATGCATGTTTCGGCCCAATGAGGACTTTCATGTCCCAATCACTTATTTTTGGTTTGTATTTCATTTCAAATTTTAATATGTAATTAGATTACTTAGATTAGAATTAGAGATAGAAATGGAGACGACTGGCAAGGAATAAGATGGGCTGAATGGAGATCCAACAAGTTTAAAGATAATATAATTATTTTTACTTGTTTGAATCATGCATATTACCTAGGTTTGACCTTTTTATTTCAATTTTGGATTGGGAAAATCAATGTAGTAAAGTCCATAACTATACCATATTTGTATGCTTATATTTATGAGATAGATGTAGGAAGCATACCAATGTATGCCAACCATTTATGATGAGACTTAATTAACTAAAATCCCTCAAACTAATACTAAGGTATATAAGCCTTCCATTAATTTGAGGAGAACCAAAGTTCTTTATTGTGTGGGTTGTTGACCACAGTCAAGCTCATATTATATCGAATATGTTCGAATCTAATTAAATGGGTCATCTTAGCTAGCCCATTAGCTTGTTGACCACAGTCAAGGCTAATGGTTCTAGAGGCAAGATTAGAGAATGCATATATGATATGCATGTATCAAGAGTTGATAACCTAATGATCCAATAGTTGTGTAAAGACACAATTGGTATAGAGACACCTACCTTTCAAGGGTATGGAATTTGATTTGTTGACCACAGTCAAGGTCAAATTTCATATCAAGGATTGGATATTGGCCCACTAAGAATACCAACGGGTTTTCTCAGATTAAATAGTGAGGGCTATTGATTCACAATAAAATAGTGGGAGTAAATGGATTAATTAAAGACCTAATTAATGCATACATATATATGAACATACTCTCATATGTTTTCTTTTTCACATCTAGGTCATCATCATGAGCACATCAAACATTAAATACGATCAATCTTGGATAACAAGTTGGTTGGCAGCATCTATTCTGACTGGATCAGGCAAGTGAGAATTGTTCTCAGAGCTGAAAAGATCCATTATGTCTTGGATAAAGATCCACCACCACTTCCGTCAAATGATGCCATTGATGAGATCAAGGGTACTTATCGAAAATACATGGAGGATAGTGAAGCAACAACATGTCTGATGCTAGGTGCTATGTCCTTAGAGCTTGAGAAGCAACATGAGATGATGGATGCTAGAACCATAATTTTGCATCTAGAGGAGCTTTATTCTTCTCAGGCTAGAACTGAGCAATATGAGATTGCTCGAGCTCTATTTAGCTGTAAAATGGTGGAAGGAACTTCAATTGCTACTCGCGCATTGAAGATGTATGGGTATATTGAGCATTTGAGTAGACTATGTAATGGATAATGATCTATACATAGATTTAATCTTGTACTCGTTGGCTCCAAGTTATGCACCTTTCGTGCTTAACTTCAACATGAACAAGATCTAAGTAATCATTCCTGAGTTAATCAACATGCTTAAAACAGCTAATGGATCCTTCAAGAAGGATTCAAAAAGTGTCATGATTGTCACTTCTACTAAAGGCAAGAAGCAGAAGAAGAATAAGATGACCAAGGCACAACCAAAGCATGGTGGGATTTCCAAGAAGAAGGTTGCCAAGAAAGAGAATCCTAAAGGAACTTGCTTCCATTGTGGAAAAGATGGTCATTGGAAGCATAACTCCAAGGCCTATCTAGATTCTCTAAAGGAGAAGAAGCAAGTTGATGCTTCTACTTTAGGTATTCATATGATTGAAATTAATACTTATTCTATTGCTTCAAAACAATCTTAGGTATTAGATACCGGATGTGGATCTCATTTTGTGTAATGATCTACAGGGGCTTAAAACCAGTAAAAGAGTTGGAAAGGCAAAAATATGTCTACAGTCAGCTACTGGACAAAACATCTCTACAACAGTTGCGGGGACTTACCATTTGCGTCCTCCAAGTGGATTAATAATGGAATTAAATAATTGTTATTATGTTCCAGCTTTATCCAAAAGTATTTTTTTTTCAGTTGTTTATTGAATTATTATGACATTTCTTTAAAGGACAAGTGTTGTTACATTTTTAAGAATAATATGTTTTATGTAAAAGTGCATAATGTGGATACCAAGAGAATGAAACAAGATAATCTAAATACCTCATATTTATGGCATTGTCGTTTAGTCCATATAAATGAGAAACGCATGACCAAATTACACAAGTCAGGTGATTTGAGATCATTTGATTATGAATCATTTGATACATATAAGTCTTGTTTATTGGGAAAAATGACAAAAGCTCCCTTTATTGATAAAAGAGAACGAGCTAAAATGGTTTTGTACTTAATACATTAAGATGTATGTGGTCCAATGACTGCACATGCCAAAGGAGGTTACTCCTACTTCATTAATTTCATAGATGATTACTCTAGGTTTGAATATATCTATCTAATGAAATATAAATCAGAAGCATTTGAAAGGTTTAAAGAATTCAAAAATGAAGTAGAGAAGCAACTTGGCAAGAGTATTAAAACACTTAGATCGGATCGAGGTGCAGAATACTTAAGCCAAGAATTTCAAGATTATCTTAGAGATAATGGGATTTTATCTCAATGGACTCCACCATATACACCACAACATAATGGTGTATTTGAGAGGAGAAATCGAACACTATTAGATATGGTTCGATCCATGATGAGCCGAGCAAACTAAGTCCTTTTGGGGATATGCACTGGAAACTGTTGTTTATGTGTTAAACAAAGTTCCTAGTAAATCGGTTGATGTTACTCCATATGAGATATGGAATAACAAGAAACCCACACTTTCTCATATGAAAGTATGGGGTTGTCTTGCTTATGTGAAGAGGACAATGTCAGACAAACTAGATGTTAAGTCTAACAAATGTTTATTTGTGGGATATCCAAAAGAAACATTTGGATATTATTTCTACCATCCCGTAGAACAAAAGGTGATTGTTTCAAGGCATGTTGTCTTCTTGAAAAGATAATTTCTCCTACGAGAGGACAGTGGGAGTAAAATTGAACTTGGTGAAGTTCAAGACCCACAAATAGAAGTAGATCAACCGATTGAACCCGAGACTAAATTTCATATTGATGAGAATACAGTTGAACCTAATTATACATAAAATCCTAGAAGATCTACTAGAATGCTTTCTATCCCTATGAGATATGGATTTCACATTGATTCAAATAGAGGCATAACTGTAGTAGAGGACAATGAGCCTACAAGCTATCAAGAAGTTTTGAATAGTTCAAAACATGATTTATTGCTTAAGGCTATGCAGTTTGAAATGGACTCCATGTATGAGAATAAAGTATGGACTTTAACTCAACCACCTGAAGGGATAAAACCCATAGGGTGCAAATGGTTCTTCAAAAAGAAGACCGACATGGAAGCTCGCTAAGTAGCAAAAGGCTATTGTCAAAATGAAGTATTGACTATGATGAAACATTTTCTCCTGCAGTGATGCTTAAGTCTATAAGAATAATTTTAGCCATTGCAGCTCATTATGATTATGAGATTTGGCAAATGGATGTGATGATAGCTTTCCTAAATGGAAATCTGACTAAGGATGTGTATATAACACAACTAGAAGGGTTCACATCAGGAAATGGCAAAAAGGTATGTAAGCTTCAAAGATCCATTTATGGATTGAAGCAAGCCTCTAGGAGCTGGAATATACGATTCAATGAGACAATCAAAGAGTTTTGTTTCTCACAGAATGAAGATGAACCTTGTGTGTATAAAAGGGTCAGTGGGAGTGCAATTGTCTTCCTAGTTCTATATGTGGATGACTTATTGATCATGGGAAATGGCATTTCTCTTCTCCAATCTGTTAAAATATGGTTATCTAAGCAATTCTCCATGAAAGGCCTTGGAGAAGCATCATATATTCTAGGAATAAGGATCTATAGAGATAGATCCAATAGGTTGCTAGGTCTTTCTTAGAGGACATATATAGATAAAGTATTGAAGAGGTTCAATATGGATCTCTCTAAGAAAGAGTTTATACCCATAGTGCATGGGAAACACCTTTTTAAATCTATGTGTCCGCAGACACTAAAGGATAGAGAGAGCATGAATAGAACACCATATGCATCTGCAATGGGTTCTATCATGTATGCTATGTTATGTACACGTCTAGATGTAGCATTTGCTTTGAGTGTCACAAGCAGATTTCAATCCAATTTTGAAGAGGAACACTGGGAAGCTGTCAAGAATATCCTTAAGTACTTGAGAAGGACTAAGTATATATTCTTGGTATATGGGAAGGGTAGTTTGGAAGTAAATGGGTATACAGATGTCAGCTTCCAATCTGACAAAGATGATTGTAAATCACAGTCTGGTTTTTTGTTCATAATGGGAGGAAGGGCATTAGTTAGAAGAGTTCCAAACAAGAAACAACTGCTAATTCCATGACAGAAGCTAAGTACATTGCTGCTTCAGAAGAAGCCAAAGAAGTATTCTAGATCAAAAAGTTTATATCTGAACTAAGAGTGGTGCCTAGCATTGTTGATTCGATTCCATTATATTGTGACAACAATGGAGCCATTACACAAACAAAGGAACCACGGTCTCATCAGCGATCTAAGCATGTTCCCAGACACTACCATCTCATAAGGGAAATAGTAGCTAGAAATAATGTGAAAATAGAAAGGGTCCCCACAGATGATAATGTGGTGGATCCCTTCACTAAAGCACTTTCCCAGATTAAGCACGATCACCATATAAATAGCATGGGTCTAAGACATATGAGTGAATGGATCTAGTGCAAGTGGGAGATTGTTAGAGAGTATACCCTAGAGCCCATGTAATAGGGATGCATTTCATATGTATGAATTCATATTCTTAATAAAAGGCATCATTCATTTATTAATGCTATGTTTAAATGCATGAGTTTGTAAATCTTAAATTAATAAATGAAGTCCTTGATATTATAAACACAATGCAAAGGCAATCATTAAAGTGTTCATGATATGAGATGTCTATGGCATGCAAACGTGTTAATATCTAAATATCCCTAGTCATAAAATTAACAAGATAGGACATTGTTAATTCGACTAGCACACGTTATGCTTCTTTTATGGTTCAAGCAGTGGTTCTCATAACTATAATTATGAAAGATAATCAAAGCTAACATGTGGATGCTTGTTAGAAGAACAAGTTCATTGGAGACATGCAAAAAGAATCCTTACATGGATATTAAATTTGTCAATGAGGAATCTCTTCATAGCAATTATCCAAGTATCCTTAGACTTGAGATCACCAAAGTTATCTTAAGTAGCAAGTGGTATACTTTGACTCCATAACTGATTACTTCCAACTGGGAGTGAACATAGTTAGGAGGTTGGGTATATCATGACCTACTTGAAGATAGTTGAGTGATTAACAAAGGATTCACCATCCCAGATTTATTAAGGGAAGTTATCTCGTATGATTCTATAATTGCCTTGTTCAGAGAATCTCTGGCTTGAGTGATATGCCAATATGGATAGGGATCATGGAGAGCATTTTGGGAAAAATGGTTAAATCAATAGAACATATGTAATTAGATTTATATGACTTGATAGAAATCTATACTAAGAATTTAATTGAGATAAGAGTGGTAAAAGGAGTAATTGCATGGTAATTGTTTCTATGGAAGGATATAGTCAAACCACTTGACTTTCCTGACATTTGGGTAATCATGATGCCTAGCTAGAGGCCAATCATGACTTATATAATAGTGTATCATAAATATCAATAGGGATTGATAAAATGATTTAAAGAAGTTTAAATCATGTGAGTTTTGAATAGAACTCACAATTATATATTATACTGCAATATAGACAGGAACCCAATAGGTCACACACATATAGAGAAAAGGATAAAATGATAAAATTACAAGGATAATAATATTTGATATTATTATAGGAATAGAGAAGTGAATAAGAGAATAATTAATTATAGAGTTTAATTAATTGTGATCAAGTAAAATTGTTCACATAACTTTTTAGAAATATTCTGTAAAATGGACCTAATTGAAATATTGTATTTCATAATTAATTATTATTGGATTATAAGTGTTATAGATCTGATATAATGCTTAATAGATCCATTTTAGAAAATAATGGAGGCCCAAAAAATTGAGTTTAATGCAAAAACCTATAGAGGAAGGGTTTCATGCCAACTTCAGATAAAAGGCCTTGGACGCCTAATTCTTAGACCAAAATAAATTAAATATATTTCATAAGTGTTATGGAGCCTACATATTTAATTTGGATGGATTTGAAATTCATTTGGGTGATTAAATCCAAGTGTATGCATGAAGGGCCTAGTTTGTGGGTTTATGCATAGTCTTTTATGAAAGGATTTAAATTGGATTTAATTGAGCCCAAATAAATTATTAATAATTCCATAAGCCCATTTAATATTTCTCCAGCAATTTTAAAGTGCCCAATCCCATTATGAAGTTGGATTTTTAACCTAACTATAAAAATTCAAGTGATAGGGATTTTAGGGTTAAGTGAACAATTAAGAGAAAAGAAATTCTCTCACTCTTTCAACCCTAGCTGCCACCCCCTTGCTAGCATCAAGGGATTTCATCTAGCCCTTGTGTTCCACCATTGTTGGTTCATTCTGTTAGTGTAAGCCCTAGCCCTAATAGATTGTAATAAAACATTTGAGTTAATAAATGAGGCATTTGTTTTATCTTTTGTATTCCTATGCATATCAATTGATAAAACTATCCAAGAATGTTGTTTCAGTTTAAGTTATCATGTGTGAGGCACATGGTTGTAAGACCTTGAAACAAAAGAGACATCATTCTAAATATCCCTAGTTAGTCATTGTTATGGGAATAATAACAAATGAATTAAGACTAGTATGCTCTCTCTAATAAGTTAACTTCTGTCTTACGGATCATAAAGACAAGAGTGTCAATCAGAGATAATAGATACATGTTTATAATATGGTATCTGGATTCGATCCATTTATGAGAACACTATATCGTATAAGTCATAAGTGTTTCTCATATGCAAGTTTTGCATTGTAGTTCTTAGACCTAAAATCTCTATGAAACTCTTTATGTATTACTGTATACTTTGACATACACCTAACGTGCTCGTAACAAAGTGACAAGTATGGGTATGCTTGGGTATACATTGATTCATGTTAGAGAGCATGGGAGAAGTGAAGGGATTACCCCTCTCAATAAGAGAGAAAATATCATTGGCCACTTGATCAGTGAACTGAGAAGTGTATGGCCATACCGAGATGAAATAATGAGTAATCATTATTTATCTGAGAGTTCAGTGTCACTGGAATATCAAGAAAGGAATTAATTTATATAAGGGTGACTAGTTCCATGCCTTATATTAATTCTGATATTTTTGGGTAAGGGACTATGCAAAATTGCATTAGGTCACAAAATGTCATATGCATTTTCATTTAATTTGGAATGCTATAATATCTTGCTAGAGAATATTTATAGCCTTTGAATTAATTTATTAATTCATTGCCAACATTAAATGGACCTATAGGATAGCACATAAAGCATTGGGCTTAAAATATTTAAATTAAGTATTGGACATTAATTTGGGCTTTTAATTAAAGTCAAATTAATGTGTGTAATGGATTATTAGATTGCTATTGGACCTTGGCCCATGAGAGAGAGAAATTCAGCCCACTAGGTTTAATTTCAATTAATTAAATATCTTGTATTAATTTAATTAATTGAGTTTTAAAGCCTAAAAGAATTATGATCAAATAAATCACTTAAATAGGAATACTATTGGCCGAAATTCCTAGAGAGAAATCAAGGAATTTCGGCATATCCTTTATATTAATTAAGTAGTTTATTTGATTAATATGTCTTGTATATTCCTATTTAATTAAGTGGTTAATTTGATTAATATGTCTTTTGTTTTTATCTTGGATAAATTAAAAGAGTTTTTATCAATAAATATTACTTATTTTAATTAAGTGATAAAGGCAAATATTAATTATCTTTAGCTAATATTAATTATCCTAAGGTAGTATATTTGAGATTTATCACTTAATAAATAAGATAATATATATATTGGATGAGAGAAAAAAAACCTAATTTTGTGTGTGGCGTGAATAGTAACTCTCTCTCACAATTTTATTTTGGCCAATTTTTCACAAGGAGAAAGGATTGTTCCTCATTCTCTTGTGATCTTGGGTAGTAATAGCAACCTTAGAGAAGTGCAAAATCAAATTTTGTAGCTTCAATCAATTGCCATTACACGATACTTAAACAGAGAGCTAGCAATTTCGATTTTAAGCCGTCTTTGCAATTGTGTGTGTGAACAAAGATAAGAGTGGCGTAAAGGCTGTTCTTTTGGCATTGGCAAAGAAGATCAAAGGTTGATAAATCACTCTTGATTGCTGGTCATCACCAAAACCAAATATTGAAGTGCATCTAAAGTTGTAAGTTTTACAACCCTAAAATTGCATGTTTCGTTTCTTGCTTTGGAATTGTATGGTATGTATGATAAAATTTTTGTTTTTCCGCTGTGTTATCATCACCATCATACCATGTCATATTCCATCACATTCAATCCTTCTCTAGTGTGGATTACTAATTAGAGGTGTTCAATTTTGGACACTATGGTTAGTGACAACCCGATGCGAAGGAAAATTAACTGTTCAACAAAAATCAAAGGTGATTTTTCTTATTCTCATTAATATGTATATTGTAAATTCATGGCAAGATCAGATCTATTGGTTAAAAATTTTAAATTTTGCTTGTGTGTGAGATGCATGTAACCGATCATTTCTAGCAGATTCTTCTTCTTCTGGTTTTCTAAATCAATCTATTATAAGCATTTTCAATCAATCTTTTTGGGGGTTCTTTAGATTAAGGGTTTATTATCTTGTTTATGTTCAATATTCATGGTATGTTGGCATTCTAGTTTCGCATATAGGCTGGAATTTCACATCACATATTGATTTTTTGCTAGAATCTACCATTCCTAATAGACCGTCCTATAGAAACTAAGGAGATGTAAAGGCAAGTAGAAGAAATCATTGATAAGGGATTTGTAAGAGAGAGCATGATTCCATATGCAGTACTTATTCTTTTAGTGCATAAAAGGATGGATCATGGGGGATTGTGTGTTGATCAACAAAATCACTGTCAAGTATAGACATCCCATTCCTAGGCTTAATGATATGTTAGATGAATTATGTGGTGCTATGTATTTTACTAAAATTGATCTAATGAGTGGATATAATCAAATTAGAATTAAACCTAGTTATGAATGAAAAATAGCTTTCAAAACTAAATATAGACTATAAAAGTGGTTAGGCATGCCATTTGGGCTATCTAATGCCCCTAGCACTTTATTAGCCTTATGAATCATGTATTGTGTGCATATTTAGGAAAGTTTGTTGTTTATTTTGATGATATACTCATTTATAGCAAATCTTTTGAGGAGTATATTGATCATGTTAAGTTAGTTTTATAAGCTTTGAGATCCAAAAAGTTGTATGCTAAACTTAAGAAATGCATATTTTGTATAGATAGAATTGTGTTTCTTGGTTTTGTGATGAGTGCACAGGGTATTGAAGTGGAGAAGAGAAAGTAAAGGCAATTAAGGAATGGCCCATGCCTAAGATTACTTCAGATGTGAGAAGCTTCCATGGCTTAGCAAGCTTTTATAGGCATTTTGTGCATGATTTCTCTTCCATTGCTGCACAGAAAAAAGGCATTCAAAATGTTGAAAGGGTAGTTGTGTTCTGCTCCTATTTTATCTTTACCTAACTTTGATAAGATATTTGAAATAGAGTGTGATGTTCTGGTGTGAGTATTAGGGCGATTTTGATGTAAGAAAAGAATCCAGTTGTCTACATCAGTGAAAAGCTTTATAGAGCCCAACTTAACTATTCAACCTATAATAAGGAGTTATATGCCCTAGTGAGAGCATTGGACATGTGGCAACACTGCCTCCTTCCCAAGGAGTTTGTTATTTCCATTGATTATGAGTCCCTCAAATACTTGAAGAGATATGGTAAGTTGAAAAAAAGCCATGCTAAATGGGTTGAATATATCGAGCAATTTCCTTATGTTATTCAATACAAGCATGGTAAAGATAACATTGTTGTTTATTTTGATGATATACTCATTTATAGCAAATCTTTTGAGGAGTATATTGATCATGTTAATTTAGTTTTATAAGCTTTGAGATCCGAAAAGTTGTATGCTAAACTTAAGAAATGCATATTTTGTATAGATAGACTTGTGTTTCTTGGGTTTGTGGTGAGTGCACAGGGTATTAAAGTGGATTAAGAGAAAGTAAAGGCAATTAAGGAATGGCCCATGCCTAAGATTACTTCAGATGTGAGAAGCTTCCATGGCTTAGCAAGCTTTTATAGGCATTTTGTGCATGATTTCTCTTCCATTGCTGCATAGAAAAAAGGCATTCAAAATTTTGAAAGGGAAGTTGTGTTCTGCTCCTATTTTATCTTTACCTAACTTTGATAAGATATTTGAAACAGAGTGTGATGTTCTGGTGTGGGTATTTGGGCAATTTTGATGTAAGAAAAGAATCTAGTTGTCTACATCAGTGAAAAGCTTTATAGAGCCCAACTTAACTATTAAACCTATAATAAGGAGTTATATACCCTAGTGAGAGCCTTGGACATGTGGCAACACTGCCTCCTTCCCAAGGAGTTTGTTATTTCCGCTGATTATGAGTCCCTTAAACACTTGAAGAGATATGGTAAGTTGAATGAAAGCCATGCTAAATGGGTTGAATATATCGAGCAATTTCCTTATGTTATTCAATACAAGCATGGTAAAGATAACATTGTTGTTTATTTTGATGATATACTTATTTATAGCAAATCTTTTGAGGAGTATATTGATCATGTTAAGTTAGTTTTATAAGCTTTGAGATCCTAAAAGTTGTATGCTAAACTTAAGAAATGCATATTTTGTATAGATAGACTTGTGTTTCTTGGTTTTGTGGTGAGTGCACAGGGTATTGAAGTGGATTAAGAGAAAGTAAAGGCAATTAAGGAATGGCCCATGCCTAAGATTACTTCAGATGTGAGAAGCTTCCATGGCTTAGCAAGCTTTTATAGGCATTTTGTACATGATTTCTCTTCCATTGCTGCACAGAAAAAAGGCATTCAAAATTTTGAAAGGGAAGTTGTGTTCTGCTCCTATTTTATCTTTACCTAACTTTGATAAGATATTTGAAATAGAGTGTGATGTTCTGGTGTGGGTATTAGGGCAACTTTGATGTAAGAAAAGAATCCAGTTGTCTACATCAGTGAAAAGCTTTATAGAGCCCAACTATTCAACCTATAATAAGGAGTTATATGCCTTAGTGAGAGCCTTGGACATGTGGCAACACTGCCTCCTTCCTAAGGAGTTTGTTATTTCCACTGATTATGAGTCCCTCAAACACTTGAAGAGATATGGTAAGTTGAACAAAAGCCATGCTAAATGGGTTGAATATATCGAGCAATTTCCTTATGTTATTCAATACAAGCATGGTAAAGATAACATTGTTACTGATGCATTATCAAGATGATATGCTTTAATTTCTACACTTTATTCTAAGTTGCTTGGCTTTGAGCATGTTAAAGAACTATATGCTCGTGATCTTGATTTTGGTAATGTGTATGAAGCATGTGAACATCAAGCTTTTGATAAGTTTTATAAGCATGAGGGATTTTTGTTTAAGGGCAGCAAGCTTTGTTTTCCTAAGTATTCCATATGTGATTTGCTTATTTTAGAATCTCATTATGGGGGATTGATGGGACATTTTAGGGTACATAAGACTTATGACATATTGAATGAGCATTTTTAATGGCCTCGTATGTGTAAAAATGTGAAAAAAAAAAGTGTAATGCATATGTTGTGTGTAAGAAAGCGTAGTCTAAAACTATGCCCCATGGTTTGTATATGCCTTTACTTATACCTAGTTCTCCTTGGACTAACATTTTTAGGGATTGTGTGCTTGGATTATCTAAAACTAATTATGGTAGAGATAACATCTTTATTATGGTAGATAGGTTTAGTAAGATGGCTCATTTTATTGCATGTCATAAATGTGATGATGCTGTTAATGTTGCTAACCTAATCTTTAGAAAAGTTGTGTGTTTGCATGGTGTTCTATGCATTATTGTTTTCGATAGGAATACAAAGTTTCTTTCACACTTTTGGCATTTTTATGGGATAAGTTGTGATGGGAGTCTATATGCCAAACTAGAATGCCAACATACCACGAATATTGAATATAAATAAGATAATAAAACCCCAATCTTATGAACACCAAACAAGATTGATTGGAAACGCTTATAGTAGATTGATTTAGAAAACACGAAGAAGAAGAATCGAGCATACATTAATCATGCAAATTACCTATGTCTAATTCTTCATGCAATAGAATCAATAATAAATTAACTCTCACAAATTCGGCCAACCCAAAGAAAATTCTCATTAATCAAAATAAAGTGTGTTACAAATGAAAAATCCAGCCCTATAAATAGGCCAGCAGCTCCTTCCAAGATGAATTAAAATCAAACACTAACTTTAAGAGATAAATAATGAAATAAATAACAAAGATAATTTCTAACCTTTATTTATATGTATTTGGCCACAATATGGACTAAATACATGAAGAAATAAAGATAAATACAATATGAAAATAATCCTAAAAGCTAGTGATAAATATGCATAATTATCCTAAGAAAAGAAAAAATGAATATAGGTTCAAACTTGGCTAAAACTAGATTTGCCACCCTTTTAAAGATATGGTCAAGCTATTATTTCTCCTTCAAACTCTACTTGATAATATCCCAAAATAATAAATATTTATAAAGGAAAATCCATCCATAAAATTTAGGACGTTAAGTTCACTAATGCAGACCTAAACCTAAATCTGATCTAATCCCATTAAAATTCAACTCTCCCATGTAAAATTTGGCTCCCTTAGGTATTATAAGCCTCAATAGTTATTTTGTCATAACCTTTTAGAAGAGATAAGGCCAACTTTAGCCTACCCACTTAAACTATCCAAAACAGTGAAAACCAGCCCAATTCATTTTCTTAGGTTCTAGACTGCCCAAATATACTTAATTACATGTTACATAATGAATAAAAACTAAATAAAGTATCTTGAAGATCTATTGCACCATTTGGCCTAAACATGTATTTAAAGTCCAATTTAGCTTTTTTCTCTTTTTGAACTGTCATCTTCTCCATATAAGGTCTCATGAATGCTTGTAGTACTTCTTTAAGCTTCTTTGACCTTGCTATTGTGATTGGTCCTTGAGGAAGTGTTACTTCATCTCCCTTGTTTCCATTATGCTTGGTCATGCTCATATCATCCCCTCCTTCTTCGGAAAAGATTCATCCTTGAATTTTCATCTTGTTCAAGTTGGGAATTGAAACTTGAGAAATAAATTCATCTTTATAAATGATCTTCAAGATAGATGGAAATAATATTAATTCTTTTTCAAAAAAACTCATTATATTCCTACAATTTGATAAAGAAACTAGGCAAATATGGTTAGTCATTAATACATCCTTGCGAATATGATTATGATTTCCTTCATTTCCCATGTGCAATTCATCCTCATAGATCAATAGAGGAGCAATTGTAACTTGTTGATCTTCCATCTCAACTAAACAAACTTCTTCATTCTCATTCAAACAATCAACATCTTTACTTTCAATTATTTCTTCATCACTAACAACATCACTATCAAAGAAAACTATATGCATAGTGTCCTCTTCAGCTTCACAAATTATTTCTTCTAGGATAACTTCCTCTTCCTTTCCTTTTCTTCACTCTTTTCCTATCTACTTAGTTGTTTGAACCATTGTTTAAAATGCAACTCTATATCATTAAGGTCTTGCCTGTTTACTTCAGACTTTCCTTTATCCCATTCATTCTTGTTTATCTGTCAACTCACAAATGATGTCTCATAATTGCACTTTAGAAATAAACTCAAACAACTGGCATAATTAAGTAAATTGATAAAGAGAAATAATGAATACCTAACAAGAACAGTAAGGTACTAACTCTATAGGCAAATTGATCAAATTGAATAAAAATCAGAAATTAATACATAAGAAGAAGATTTCATGCACTATAAAATATATAAATGTTCCACAATATACAATATGTTAAACTAGTCTAATTGGAACCAAAAATAGCTTAGACACACAAATTGATTGACTTAGAATGAAGAAAAATTGACAAGATGGATGCACTTAAATGCAATGTTTAATTAAACCTAATGATTACTTTAAACAGACTTGATGTAAACTCAATAAAAAAAATCAAAGAAAGCATGCAATAAACACAATGCAAATCCAAATTTAGGAGTACTAACCTGGTTTTGAAGAAATCAAACCAATTGTGAAAGTTAACTCCAATTCTTGCTTGATTGATCAAAACTTACTCCAAGTGGTGTAGGGCACTTTGTAGTTCAGAATTATATCCAAACTGAGATCAAACCACTCAAAGATTGCAAATTATATGCTTGAAATATTCAATGGTAAATTTGGATTCAACAAGAACAAAAGATTCATTAATTGATCAAAATATGAACTTAACAAGACAATAAACTTGAATTGAAAACAAGGCTGTTTCTAATTGATTTTTTTCTCTTTTTTATAACTTTAATCAATTAAGCTAATGATTAAATACTTAAAGATAGGTAGTTAACATAACAAAGCAAGAACCTGTTAGAGAGTATGACCTAGAGCTCATGTAATAGCGATGTTTTTCATATGTATAAAATTTATATTCTTAATAAAAGGCATCATTCATTTATTAATGCTATGTTTAAATACATGAGTTTGTAAATCTTAAATTAATGAATGAAGTCCTAGATATTATAAACACAGTGCAAAGGTAATCATGAAGGTGTTCATGATGTGAGATGTCTATTGCATGCAAATATGTTAATATCTAAATATCCCTAGTCATAGAATTAACAAGATAGGACATTGTTAATTCGGACAGATTAGCACATGTTATGCTTCTTGAATGGTTCAAGCTGTGGTTCTCATAACTGTGATTATGGAAGATAATCAAAGCTAACATGTGGATGCTTGTTAGAAGAACAAGTTCATTGGAGACCTGCAAAGAGAATCCTCACATGGATATTAAATCTATGTCAGCGAGGAATCTCTTCATAGCGGTTGTGCAAGTATCCTTAGACTTGAGATCACCAAAGTTATCTTAAGTAGAAAGTGGTATACTTTGACTTCATAACTGATTACTTCCAACTGGGAGTGAACATAGTTAGGAGATTGGGTATATCATGACCTACTTGAAGATAGTTGAGTGATTAACAAAGGATTCACCATCCCAGATTTAATAAGGGAAGTTATCTCGCATAATTCTATAATTACCTTGTTCAGAGAATCTCTAGCCAGAGTAAAATGCCAAGATGGATAGAGATCCATGGAGGGCATTTTGGAAATAATGGTTAAATTAATAGAACATACATAATTAGATTTATATGCGTTGACAGAAATCCATACTCAGAATCTAATTGAGATAATAGTGGTGAAAGGAGTAATTGCACGGTAACTATTTCTATGGATGGGTATAGTCAAACCACATGACTTTCCTGACATTTGGGTAGTCATGATGCCTAGCTAGAGGCCAATCATGACTTATAATGATGTATCAAAAATATCAATGGGGATTGATAAAATGATTTGAAGGAGTTTAAATCATATGAGTTTTGGATAGAACTCATGATTACATATTATACTGCCAACATGGACAGGAACCCAATAGGTCACACACATATAGAGAAAAGGATAAAATGGTAAAATGACAAGGATAATAATATTTGATATTATTATGAGGGTAGAGAAGTGAATAAGATAATAATTAATTAAAGAGTTTAATTAATTATGATCAAGTAAAATTATCCGTGGAATTTTTGAGAAATGTTCTGTAAATTAGACCTAATTGAAATAATGTATTTCATGATTAATTATTATTATCTTATAAATGTTATAGGACTACTATAAGTGTTATTGGACTGATATAATAATTAATAAGTCAATTGGAGGAGTTATAAAGGGGCCAGAGGAATGGAGCTGGTGTGGAAGCCCTTCTATAGAGGGCCACACGCCAATTGCATACAGAAGGCCTTAATGGCCTATTTCTTGGACCAAATTAATTTATATATGTTACATAAGTATTATGGAACCTACATGTTTAATTTGGTTGGATTTGGAATCCATTTGGGTATTTAAATCCAATTAGTTGCATAAAGGGACTAGTTTTTAGGTTTTGTGCATAGTCTTTTATGAAAAGGTTTAATTTAGATTTAATTAAGCCCAAATGATTATAATTAATTCCAGAGGCCCAATTAATAATTCTCCAGCAATTTTAAAGAGCCCAATCTCATTAAAAGTTGGAATTTTAACCTGACTATAAAAGTCCAACCAATGAGGAATTAGGGTTAAGAGATTAAACACATAAGTAAGTCATATTCTTCTATTCTCTCTCTCCCTTTTGTGCCACTCCCTTGCTAGCTCCAGGGTTTTTCAGCCACTCCTAGTTACAAAATAATTGTTGGTTCAATTTATCATTCTCTAGTGTGGATTACTCATTGGAGGTGTTCGATTTTGGACACTGTTGTTTGTGACAACCCGGTGCGAAGTAAAATCAACTATTCAACAAAAATCAAAGGTGATTTTTCTTATTCTCATATAGTTATATTGTATATTCATGGCAAGATCAGTAATAATGGTTAAAAAATTTAAAATTCTGCTCATGTATGAGATGCATGTAACCGATAAATTCCAACATGGTATCAGAGCCAGGTTTTGCCATGGATATACAATTCTATATTTTTCTGTGGAATAAGTTTTGTTTTATTTTGAGTTATCTATTTCATGAACTTTAAAATATCATATTTAATTGTTCATGAATGAGAAATATTGATTTCTGGTTGTATGTGTGATCAAATAAATTTGACGGAAACAAAAACGAAACTTTTGAAGAAAAGTAACTAGGGTTTTGCGTGAAACCCATTAGGGTTTTGCATGAAACCCATGTAATTTTAAGGGGCTGTTCCGATTTAATTTCTTATGGATCCATTAAAACTTCATTTAGATGATATTATATGTGTTTAATATGTGATATTAAGCCCTAGGATCGAACGGAATTAAAATCAAACAAGTTTTGCATGAAAACTAGTTTAGTCGAAAAGTTCGATAAATTGGTGTTCTTCATGTGTTCTTGATGTGTTCTTATTTAGAACGACTTTTAATCTTCTAAATCTGATATATATGATATATTAAAGTGTTTTTAATTAATTGGATTAATTAAAATGGGCCTTAAATAACTTTGATTAATTTTAATTCATTAAAACCACTTAATGGGCTTAATTATGTTTACGGACTTGGTTTAAATTAGTGAATGACTTGGTGGGCCCAAGGAGCTGATTTAAATTAAATATTATAAACATTAATTAAGTTTATTAATGGGTTTTAAGGGCTGGAGTGGGCTTGGCTCATTCCAAAAGGCCCAAATGGTCCAAAAGACACAAAACTAGTTTGTGTGTGAACACATTTAAGGTTTTCTTTTGTGGGTTTCGGCCTACACTTGATTATAAGCCCAAAATTGATTCTTTTAATTATTTAATATGATTAATTAATTAATTAAATAATTAATTTATAATTAATAAATAATCAATTGGATTGATTATTAAGGCAAGAACACATGCATGAAAAAAGGTTTCCTAAAATAAAAGTTTCCTAATTTGATCACATCATTAAAATAACTCAAAATATTGTTTCAAAGGTTGAAAAAAAGTTATTAATCCATTTATTTATGCATTAGAAAGGCATATAAGGGTGTATGATTGGCATGATGGATAGTTATGGACAAAGCCCAATGTGATTGAGCATTATGCATGTTTTAGCCCAATGAGGACTTTCATGTCCCGGCCACTTGTTTTTGGTTTGTATTTCATTTCAAATTGTAATATGTAATTAGATTACTTAGATTAGAATTAGAAATAGAGATGGAGATCATTTTCAAGGAGCAATATGGGCCGGATGGAGATCCAACAAGCTTGAAGATAATGTAATTATTTTTCTTGTTTGAATCATGCATACTACCTAGGTGTGACCTTTTGATTTCCCTCTTGGCTCGGGGAAATCAATGTAGTAAAGTCCATAACTATACCATATTTGTACGCTTATATTTATGTGATAGATACATGATGCATACCAATATATGCCAACCATGTATGATGAGACTTAATTAACTAAAATCCTCAAAAAAATACTAAGGTATATAAGCCTTCCATTAATTTGAGGAGAACCAGAGTTCTTTATAGTGTGGGTTGTTGACCACAGTCAAGCTCACATTATATCGAATATATTCAAATCTAATTAAATAGGTCATTGTAGCTAGCCCATTAGCTTGTTGACCACAGTCAAGGCTAATGGTTCTAGAGACAAGATTAAGGAATGCATATATGATATGCATGCATCAAGAGTTGATAACCTAATGATCCAATAGTTGTGTAGAGACATAATTAGTATAGAGATACCTACCTTTCAAGGGTATGGAGTTTGGCTTGTTGACCACAGTCAAGGTCAAATTACATATCAAGGATTGGATATTGGCCCACTAAGAAAACCATCGGATTTTCTCGAATTATATAGTGAGGGCTATTAATTCGCAAAAAAATAGTGGGAGTAAAATGGATTAATTAAAGATCTTATTAATGCATACATATATATATGAACATACTCTCATATCTTTTCTTTTTCACATCTAGGTCATCATCATGAGCACATCAAACATTAATATACGATCAATCTTGGATAACAAGCTGGTTGGCAGCAACTATTCTGACTGGATCAGGCAAGTGAGAATTTTTCTCAAAGCTGAAAAGATCCACTATGTCTTGGATAAAGATCCACCACCACTTCCATCAGATGATGATGTTGATGAGATCAAAGGCATTTATCGAAAATACATGGAGGATAGTGAAGCAGCAGCATGTTTGATGTTGGGTGCTATGTCCTTGGAGCTTCAGAAGCAACATGAGATGATGGATGCTAGAACCATCGTTTTGCATCTAGAGGAGCTATATTCTTCTCAGGCTAGAATTGAGCAATATGAGATTGCTCGAGCTCTATTTAGCTGCAAAATGGTGGAAGGCACTTCAGCTACTACTCATGCATTGAAGATGTATGGGTATATTGAGCATTTGAGTAGACTTGGCTATGTTTTGGATAATGATCTATACATAGATTTAATCTTGTGCTCGTTGGCTCCAAGTTATGCACTTTTCTTGCTTAACTTCAACATGAACAAGATCCAAGTATCCATTCCTGAGTTAATCAATATGCTCAAGATAGCTGATGGATCATTTAAGAAGGATCCAAAAAGTGTCATGGTTGTCACTTCTGCTAAAGGCAAGAAGCAGAAGAAGAAGAAGAAGAAGAAGATAACCAAGGCACAGCCAAAGAATGGTGGGATATCCAAGAAGAAGGTTGCCAAGAAAGAGAATCCCAAAGGAACTTGCTTCCATTGTGGAAAGAATGGTCATTGGAAGTGTAACTGCAAGGCCTATCTAGATTCTCTCAAGGAGAAGAAGCAAGCTGATGCTTCTACTTCAGGTATTCATATGATTGAAATTAATACTTATTCTATTGCTTCAAAACAATCTTAGGTATTAGATACCGGATGTGGATCTCACTTATGTAATGATCTACAGGGGCTTAAAAGCTTTAGAACAGTTGGAAAGGCAGAGATATGTTTGCAGTCAGCTACAAGACAAAACATCTCTACAACAGTTGTGGGGACTTACTATTTGCCTCTTCCTAGTAGATTAGTACTGGAATTAAATAATTGTTATTATATTCCCAGCTTTGTCCAAAAGTATTATTTCTTTCAGTTGTTTGATGAACGATTATGATAACTCTTTAAAGGACAAATGTTGTTACATTTTTAAGAACAATATGTTTTATGCAAAAGCTATCATTGAGAATGGTATATTGGTTCTTGATTTAATTAAAGAAGTATATAATGTGGATACCAAGAGAATGAAACAAGATAATCTAAATGCCTCATACTTATGGCATTGTCGTTTAGGCCTTATAAATGAAAAACGATGACCAAATTGCACAAGTCAGGTGATTTGGGATCATTTGATTATGAATCATTTGATACATGCGAATCTTGTTTATTGGGAAAAATGACAAAAGCTCCCTTTATTGGTAAAGGAGAACGAGCTAAAATGGTTTTGGACTTAATACATTCAGATGTATGTGGTCCAATGACTACACATGCCAGAGGAGGTTACTCCTACTTTATTACTTTCATAGATGATTATTCCAAGTTTGGATATATCTATCTAATGAAATATAAATCAGAAGCATTTGAAAAGTTCAAAGAAAGAATTCAGAAATGAAGTAGAGAAACAACTTGGCAAAAGTATTAAAACACTTAGATCAGATCGAGGTGGATCATACTTAAGCCAATAGTTTCAGGATTATCCTAGAGATAATGGGATTTTATCTCAATGGACTCCACCATATACACCACAACACAATGGTGTATCTGAAAGGAGAAATCGAACACTATTAGATATGGTTCGATCAATGATGAGCCGAGCGGACTTGCCTAAGTCCTTTTGGGGATATGCACTAGAAACTGCTGTTTATGTGTTAAACAGAGTTCCTAGTAAATCGATTGATGTTACTCCATATGAGATGTGGAATAACAAAAAACCCACGCTTTCTCATATGAAAGTATGGGGTTGTCCTACTTATGTGAAGAGGACAATGTCAGACAAACTGAATGTTAAGTCAGACAAATGTTTATTTGAGGGATATCCAAAAGAAACATTTGGATATTATTTCTATCATCCCTTAGAACAAAAGGTGTTTGTTTCAAGGCATACTGTCTTCTTGGAAAGTGAATTTCTCCTACGAGAGGACAGTGGGAGTAAAATTGGACTTGGTGAAGTTCAAGACCCACAAATAGAAGAAGATCAACCGATTGAACCCGAAACTGAATTTCATAATGATGAGATTGCAGTTAAACCTAATTACACACAAAATCCTAGAAGATCTACTAGGATGCGTTCTATCCCTGTGAGATATGGATTTCACATTGATTCGGATAGAGGCATAACTGTAGTAGAGAACAATGAGCCTACAAGCTATCAAGAAGTTTTTGAACAGTTTAGAACGTGATTTATGGCTTAAGGCTATGTAGTCTGAAATGGATTCCATGTATGAGAATAAAGTATGGACTTTAACTCAACCACCTAAAGGGATAAAACCCATAGGGTGCAAATGGGTCTTCAAAAAGAAGACTGACATGGAAGGTAATATAGTCACCTATAAAGCTCGCTTAGTAGCAAAAGGTTATCGTAAAAAAGAAGGTATTGACTATGACGAAACTTTTTCTCTTGTAGCGATGCTTAAGTCTATAAGAATACTTTTAGCCATTGCAACTCATTATGATTATGAGATTTGGCAAATGGATGTGAAGACAGCTTTCCTTAATGGAAATCTTACTAAAGATGTGTATATGACACAACCAGAAGGATTCACATCAGGAAATGGCGAAAAGGTATGCAAGCTTCAAAGATCCATTTATGGATTGAAGCAAGCCTCTAGGAGCTGGAACATACGATTCAATGAGACAATCAAAGAGTTTGGTTTCTCACAAAATGAAGATGAACCTTGTGTGTATAAAAGGGTCAGTGGGAGTGCAATTGTCTTCCTAGTTCTATATGTGGATGACATATTGATCATGGGAAATGACATTTCTCTTCTCCAATCTATTAAAATATGGTTATCCAATCAGTTCTCCATGAAAGACCTTGGAGAAGCATCCTATATTCTAGGAATAAGGTCTATAGAGATAGATCCAATTGGTTTCTAGGTCTTTCTCAGAGTACATATATAGATAAAGTATTGAAGAGGTTCAATATGGATCTCTCTAAGAAAGGGTTTATACCCATGGTGCATGGGAAACACCTTTCTAAGTTTATGTGTTCGCAGACACTAGAGGATAGAGAGTGCATGAATAGAATACCATATGCGCCTGTTATTGGTTCTATCATGTATGCTATGTTATGTACACGTCTAGATGTAGCTTTTGCTTAGAGCGTCACAAGCAGATTCCAATCCAATTTTGGAGAGGAACATTGGGCAGCTATTAAGAATATCCTTAAGTACTTGAGAAGGACTAAGGATATATTTTAAGTACTTGAGAAGGACTAAGGATATATTCTTGGTATATGGAGAGGGCAATTTGGAAGTAAATGGGTATACAGATGCTAGCTTCCAATCTGACAAAGATGATTGTAAATCACAGTCTGGTTATTGTTAGTGTAAGCCCTAGCCCCAATACATTGTAATAAAACACTTTAGTTAATAAAGGAGGCATTTGTTTTATCTATTGTATTCTTGTGCATATGAATCGATAGAACTATTCAAGAATGTTGTTTCAGTTTAAGTTATCATATGTGAGTCACGTGGTTATAAGACCTTGAAACAAATGAGACTTCATTCTAAATATCCCTAGTCAGTCATTGTTATGGGAATAACAAATGAATTAAAACTAGTATGCTCTCTCTGATAAGTTGAGTTCTGTCTTACTGATATGAGCACGACCAAGCACAATGGCAATAAGAAAGATGAAATAGCATTTCCTCAAGGACCAATAACAAGAGCAAGGTCAAAGAAGCTTAAAGAAGTCCTACAAGCATTCATAAAACCTTATGTGGAGAAGATGCAAGTTCAAGAAGAGAAAGAAGCTAAATTGGACTATGAAGACAAGTGTAGGCCGAATGGTGCAATGGGCCTTCAAGCTACTTTATTTAGTTTCTATTCTTTATGTAACATTTAATTAAGTATATTTGGGCAGCCTAGAACCTATGAAAACGAATTGGGCTTTATTAGAATAGGTTTGCTTTATTTTGGGCTTATTTTACTGTTTTGGGTAGTTTAAGTGGGTAGGCTAAAGTTGGGCTTATCTCTTCTAAAGAGTTGGGCCATAATAACTATTTGAGGCTTAGAATACCTAAGGGGGCCGAATTTTACATGGGAGAATTGAATTTTAATGGGTTTGGGTCAGATTTAGGTTTAGGCCTATATTGGTGAACTTAGGGTCCTAAATTTTAGGAATGGATTTTCCTTGATAAATACTTATTATTTTGGGATATTATTAAGTAGAGTTTGAGGGAGAAATAATAGCTTGACCATATCTTTAAAGGGCTGGCCGAAATTCACTTGTAGCCAACATTAAGTCTACATTCATTCATTCATTCATTTTCTTAGGATAATAAGCATATTTATCACTTTCTGTTAGGATTAATCTCAAATTGTATTTATCTTTATTTCTTCATGTACTTAGTCCATATTATGGCCAAATACATGTAGATAAAGGTTAGGAATTATCTTTTTTTATTTATTTTATTATTTATCTCTTAGAGTTAGTGTTTGATTTTAATTCATCTAGGGAGGGGTGGCTGCCTAGCCTATATAAGGGCTGAATTCTTCATTTGTAAGACACTTGAATTTTGATTAATGAGAATTTTCTTTGGCTTGGCCGAATTTGTGAGAGTTAATTTATTATTGATTCTTGCTATTACATGAAGAATTAGACTTAGGCTATTTGCATGATTAATGTATGCTTGATTCTTCTTCTTCTTGTTTTCTAAATCGATCTATCATAAGCGTTTCCAATCAATCTTGTTTGGGGGTTCTTTAGATTGGGGGTTTATTATCTTATGTATGTTCAATATTCATGGTATGTTGGCGTTTTAGTTTGGCATATAGGCTGGGGTTTCGCATCACTTACGGATCATAAGGACAAGAGTGTCAATCAGAGATCATAGATACATGTTTAGAACATGGTATCTGGATTCGATCCACTCATGAGAACACTACATGATACAAGTCATAAGTGTTTCTCATATGCAAGTTTTGTATTGGAGTTCTTAGACCTAAAATCTTCATGAAACTCTTTATGAATTACTGTGTGCTTTGACATACACCTAACGTGCTCATAACAGAGTGACAAGTACAGGTATGCTTGGGTATGCATTGATTCATGTTAGAGAGCATGAGAGAAGTAAAGGGATTACCCCTCTCTATAAAAGAGAAAATATCATCGGCCACTTGATCAGTGAACTGAGAAGTGTATGGCCATATCGAGATGAAATAATGAGTAATCATTATTTATCTGAGAGTTCAGTGTCACTGGAATATCAAGAAAGGAATTAATATATATATAAGGATGACTAGTTTCATGCCTTATATTAATTCTAATATTTATGGGTAAGGGACTATGCAAAATTGCATTAGGTCACTAAATGCCATATGCATTTTTATTTAATTTGGAATGCTATAATATCTTGCTAGAGAATATATATAACCTTTGAATTAATTCATTAATTCATTGCCAACATTAAATGGACCTATAGGATTACACACAAAGCATTGGGCTTAAAATATTTAAATAACGTATTGGGCATTAATTTGGGCTTTTAATTAAATTAAAATTAATGTGTGTAATGGGTTTTAAAATTGCTATTGGACCTTGGTCCATGAGAGAGAAAAATTCAGCCCACAAGGTTTAATTTCAATTAATTAATTATCTTGTATTAATTAAGTTAATTGAGTATTAAAGCCTAAGAGAATTTAAATTAAATTAAATCATTTAAATAAATAATGAAGTGGCTGAAATTCCAAGATAAAAATCAAGAAATTTCGGCACATGCACATTAATTATGTTAAGTGATTTTATTTAATTAAATGTCTTGTGTTTTATTTCAAATTTGAATTTTAAATTCAAAGGAGTTTAAATCAATATATATTACTTATTTTTAGGAAGTGATTGAAGTTGAATTAATTATCTTGAGATAGTAAAATTCAGATCAAACACTTGCCAAAAGATAAGGATATTTATTAGAAAAGAAATAAAACCCTAAAAATTTGCTTTAGGTTTTGGCGTGAACTTCTCTCTCTCTCACTTAATTATTTTTGCAAATTTTCACAAGGAGAAAGGATTGTTCCTCATTCTCTTGTGTTCTTGGGTAGTAATAGCAACCTAAGAGATGTAAAAAATCAAATTTTGTAGCTTCAAACCATAGCCATTACACAATACTTATTTTGAGAGCTAGTAATCTCGATTTTAAGTCGTCTGTGCAATTGTGCGTGTGAACATAGAGAGGAGTGGCATAAAAGGCTGTTCCTTGGCATTGGTGGTGACGGTCTAAGGCTAAGATATCCTCCTTGGTTGCTGGTCATCATCAAAATCAAGTTTTAAAGCCATCTAAGTTGTAAGTTTTAAAAATCCTAAAATTGCATGTTTCGATTCTTGTCATGAATTGTATGGCATGTATGATCAAATTTTATTGTTTTCCGCTGCGTGATCTTTATGTGCATACCATGACATATTCCATCAGTTATGTGTTCATAATGGGAGGAGGAGCAGTTAGTTGAAAAAGTTTCAAACAAGAAATAACTGCTGATTCCACGACGGAAGCTGAGTACATTGTTGCTTTAGAAGCAGCCAAAGAAGCAGTCTGGATCAAAAATTTCATAACTGAACTAGGAGTGGTTCCTAGCATTGTTAATTCGATTCCTTTATATTGTGACAACAATGGAGCCATTGCGCAAGCAAAGGAACCACGGTCTCATCAGCGATCCAAGCATGTTCTCAGATGCTACCATCTCATAAGGGAAATAGTAGCTAAAAATGATGTAAAAATAGAAAGGGGTTCCCACATATGACAATGTGGCGGATCCCCTCACTAAAGCACCTTCCAGATTAAGCATGATCACCATATAAATAGCATAGGTCTGAGACATATTAGCAAGTGGGAGATTGTTAGAGAGTATGCCCTGGAACCCATGTAATAGGGATGTTTTTCATATGTATAAATTTATATTTTTAATAAAAGGCATCATTCATTTATTAATGCTATGTTTAAATACATGAGTTTGTAAATCTTAAATTAATGAATGAAGTCCTAGATATTATAAACACAGTGCAAAGGTAATCATGAAAGTGTTCATGATGTGAGATGTCGATTCCATGCAAATGTGTTAATATCTAAATATCCCTAGTCATAGAATTAACAAGATAGGGACATTGTTAATTCGGACAGACTAGCACATGTTATGCTTCTCGAATGGTTCAAGCAGTGGTTCTCATAACTATGATTATGGAAGATAATCAAAGCTAACATATGGATGCTTGTTAGAAGAACAAGTTCATTGGAGACCTGCAAAGAGAATCCTCACATGGATATTAAATCTATGTCAATGAGGAATCTCTTCATAGTAGTTGTGCAAGTATCCTTAGACTTGAGATCACCAAAGTTATCTTAAGTAGCAAGTGGTATACTTTGACGCCATAATTGATTACTTCCAACTGGGAGTGAACATAGTTAGGAGATTGGGTATATCATGACTTAGTTGAAGATAGTTGAGTGATTAACAAAGGATTCACCATCCCAGATTTAATAAGGGAAGTCATATTGCATGATTCTATAATTACCTTGTTCAGAAAATCTCTAGCCAGAGTAAAATGCCAAGATGGATATAGATCCATGGAGGGCATTTTGGGAACAATGGTTTAAATTAATAGAACATACATAATTAGATTTATATGAGTTCATAGAAATCCATACTCAGAATCTAATTGAGATAAGAGTGGTGAAAGGAGTAATTGCACGGTAACTGTTTCTATGGAAGGGTATAGTCAAACCACATGACTTTCCTAACATTTGGGTAGTCATGATGCCTAGCTAGAGGCCAATCATGACTTGTATAATGATGTATAAAAAATATCAATGGGGATTGATAAAATGATTTGAAGGAGTTTAAATCATGTGAGTTTTGGATAGAACCTCACAATTACATATTATACTACCAACATGGATAGGAACCCAATAGGTCACACACATATAGAGAAAAGGATAAAATGGTAAAATGACAAGGATAATAATATTTTATATTATTATGAGGGTAGAAAAGTGAATAAGATAATAATTAATTAAAGAGTTTAATTAATTATGATCAAGTAAAATTATCCACGGAACTTTTGAGAAATGTTCTGTAAATTGGACCTAATTGAAATAATATATTTCATGATTAATTATTATTGTCTTATAAGTGTTACAGGACTACTATAAGTGTTATTGGATAGATATAATAATTAATAAGTCCATTGGAGGAGTTATAAAAGGGCCAGAGGAATGGAGTTGGTGTGGAAGCCCTTCTATAGAGCGCCACACGCCAACTCCATACAGAATGCCTTAATGGCCTATTTCTTGGACCAAATTAATTTATATATGTTACATAAGTATTATGGAACATACATATTTAATTTGGTTGGATTTGGAATCCATTTGGGTATTTAAATCCAATTAGTTGCACAAAGGGCCTAGTTTTTGGGTTTTGTGCATAGTCTTTTATGAAAAGGTTTAATTTGGATTTAATTAAGCCCAAATGATTATAATTAACTCTAAAGGCCCAATTAATAATTCTCCAGCAATTTTAAAGAGCCCAATCTCATTAAAAGTTGGAATTTTAACCTGACTATAAAAGTCTAACTAATGAGGAATTAGGGTTAAGTGATTAAACACATAAGAAAGTCTTATTCTTCTATTCTCTCTCTCCCTTGCTAGCTCTAGTGTTTTTCGGCCACTCCTAGTTACACACCAATTGTTGGTTCAATTTATCCTTCTCTAGTATGGATTACTCATTGGAGGTGTTCGATTTTGGACATTGTGGTTTGCGATAACCCGGTGCGAAGTAAAATCAACTGTTCAACAAAAATCAAATGTGATTTTTCTTTTTCTCATATAGTTATATTGTATATTCATGGCAAGATCAGCAATATTGGTTAAAAATTTTAAAATTCCGCTCATGTATGCGATGCATGTAACCGATAAATTCCAACATAACCAAATAAGGAACTAGATGTAAGATCATATTCGACCAAAATGGAAAATTAAAGTTTAAAAGCAAAATTAAATGAGAGTTAAGAATTTACCCCTTAGCCTATGCTCTATACAATATGCAGAATCCCAACCTATATGCCAAATTAGAATGCCAATATACCATGAATATTGAAAATAAATAAGATAATAAACCCCTAATCTAAGTACCCTCAAACTAGACTGATTGGAAATGTTTATAATAGATTGATTTAGAAAACAAGAAGAAGAAGAAGAAGAATCAAGCATACATTAATCACGCAAATTGCCTAAGTCTACTTTTTTATGCAATAGTAAGAATCAATAATAAATTAACACTCATAAATTCGGCGAAGCAAAAGAAAATTCTCATTAATCAAAAATCAAATGTGTTACAAATGAAGATTTCAGCCTTTAAAATAGGCTAAGCAGCCGCAGTCCTTAGATGAATTAAAATCAAACACTAACTCTAAGAGATAAATAATGAAATAAATAAAAAAGATAAATTTTAACCTTTATCTACATGATTGGCCACAATATGGACTAAGTACATGAAAAAATAAAGATAAATACAATCTGAAAATAATCCTAAAAGCTAGTGATAAATATGCATAATTATCCTAGGTAAAAGAAAGAATGAATGTAGACACATTAATGAGAATTTTCTTTTGGTTGGCCGAATTTGTGAGAGTTAATTTATTATTGATTTCTGCTATTGCACGAAGAATTAAGCTTAGGCAATTTGTGTGATTAATGTATGCTTGATTTTTCTTCTTGTTTTCTAACCAATCTTGTTTGGGGGTTCTTTAGATTGGGGGTTTATTATCTTGTTTATTTTCAATATTCATTATATGTTGACATTCTAGTTTGGCATATAAGCTAGGGTTCCGTATTAGACTTGGGTGCATTTTTGCATGAAAAGGTTTCCAAACCAAAGGACGAGCAAGTTGGATGCACGTGGTGATGGTCTTTTTCAAGTCTTAGAGCGCATCAATGATAATGCATACAAGATAGACTTGCCACATTTAATTTTTTTGACCTTTCTCCTTTTGATGTGGATTTAGATTTGAGGACAAATCCTTTTAAGGAGGGAGCAAATGATATGGATCCACCATTAATGCAGAACCCCAACCTATATGCCAAACTAGAACGCCAACATACCATGAATATTAAACATAAATAAGATAATAAACCCCCAATCTAAAGAACCCCCAAATAAGATTGATTGGAAATGCTTATGATAGATTGATTTAGAAAACTAGAAGAAGAAGAATCAAACATACATTAATCATGCAAATAGCCTAAGTCCAATTTTTCATGCAATAGCAAGAATCAATAATAAATTAACTCTCACAAATTCGTCTAAGCCAAAAAAAATTCTCATTAATCAAAAATCAAGTGGTTAATAATGAAGAATTCAGCCCTTTATATAGGCTAGGCAGCCACCCCTTCTTAAATAAATTAAAATGAAATACTAAATCTAAGAGATAAATAATGAAATAAATAACAAAGATAATTCCTAACCTTTATCAACATGTATTTGGCCACAATATGGACTAAGTACATGAAGAAATAAAGATAAATACAATATGAAAATAATCCTAAAACCTAATGCATAATTATCCTAAAAAATGAAAGAATAAATGTAGGCATAATCTTGGCTATAAGCGAATTTCGGCCAGCCCTTTAGAGATATGATCAAGCTATTATTTCTCGCTCAAACTCTTCTTCATAATATCCCAAAATAATAAATTTTTATCAAGGAAAATCAACTCCTAAATTTCAGGACCCTCAAATAGTTATTTTAGCCTAACTCTTCAGAAGAGATAAGCTCAACTTTAACCTACCCATTTAAACTATCCAAAATAGTCAAATAAGCCCAACTTTAACCTACCCACTTAAACTATCCAAAATAGTCAAATAAGCCCAAAATAAAACAAACCTAAACTAAACTAGCCCAATTCATTTTCCTAAGCTCTAGGCTGCCTAAATATACTTAATTAAATATTACATAAAGAATAGAAACTAAATAAAGTAGCTTGAAGGTCCATTGCACCATTCATCCTAAACTTATCTTTATAGTCCAATTTAGCTTCTTTCTCTTCTTGAACTTTCACCTTCTCCACATAAGGTCTCATAAATGCTTTTAGTACTTCTTTAAGCTTCTTTGACCTTGCTCTTATTATTGGTCCTTGAGGAAATGCTAGTTCATCTCTCTTGTTGCCATTGTGCTTGGTCGTGCTTATATCATCCCCTCCATCTTCAAAAAAGATTCGTCCTCAAATCTTCATCTTGTTCAAGTTGGCAATTAAAACTTGAGGAATAAATTCATCTTCATAAATATGATCTTCGAGATAGGTGGAAAAAATATGAACGCTTCTTCAAAAAAAAACTCATCATGTTCCTACAATTTGACAAAGTAACTGGGCAAAATATGGTTTGTCCTTGATACATCCTTGTGAATATGATTATAATTTCCTTCTTTTCCATGTGCAATTCATCCTCCTTAAGCAATAGAAGAGCAATTATAACTTATTGATCTTTCATCTCAACTAAACAAACTTCTTCCTTCTCATTCAAACAATCAACAACATCTTTATTTTCAATTATTTCTTCACCACTCATAACATCACTATCAAAGAAAACTATATCTATAGTATACCCTTCAACTTCACAAATTATTTCTTCTAGGACAACTTCTTCTAGTTCCTTTCTCTTTTCTTTGCTCTTTTCCAATCTATTTAGTTGTTTGAACCATTGTTTAAATTGCAATTCTATATCACTAAGGTCTTGCCTTAACAACTTTACACTTTCCTTTATCCCATTCATTCTTGTTTATCTCTGAGCTCACAAATGATGTCTCACAATTACACTTCAAAAATAAACTCAAACAATATGCATAATTAAGTAAATTGATTAAAAGAAATAATGAATACCTGACAAGGATAGTAAGGTACCAACTCTAGAGGCAAATTAATCAAATTGAACAAAAATAAAAAATTAGTACACAAGAAGAAGATTTCATGCACTATAATATATATAGATGTTCAACAATGTGCAATATGTTCAACTAGTGTAATTGGAACCAAGATGCTTAGGCACACAAATTGATTGGCTTAGAATGAAGGAAAATTGACAAAATGGGTGCATTTAAATGCATTTAATTAAACGTAATGTTTAGTGCAATAATCAACAAAATTTTTTCTGGACTCAACAAGAAAAATTCAAAGATGGTATGCAATAAACACAAACCAAAGATTGAAATTAAAAGTAGCAACCTGGTATTCATGGCTTCAAACCAATTGTGGAAATTCCTAATTCTAATTCTTGCTTATTGGATTGATTCAATTAAAAAGCTACTCAAAATTGTAAGATAAATGCTCAAATAGATAACTACCAATTTTCAGATTCAATAAGAGCAACAAATTCACAAGTTATTCAATTTCGATCTTTAAGTAAGAGAGCAAACCAAATTTGATCATAGGGATTTTCTAATTTTTTTACTGCAATCAAGCAAACAAAAATGAATATTCTTTTCTCACACTGCAATCAAATAAATAGAAATGAAGAACTCAAATTTAAAGGATAGTTAAGAATTTATCCCTTAGCCTATGCTTTGATACCAAATGATGCGGAACCCCAGCCTATATGCCAAAATAGAATGCCAACGTACCATGAATATTGAACATAAATAAGATAATAAACCCCCAATCTAAAGAATCCCCAAACAAGATTGATTGGAAACGCGTATAATAGATTGATTTAGAAAACAGGAAGAAGAAGAATCAAGCATACATTAATCATGCAAATAGTCTAAATCCAATTCTTCATGCAATAGCATGAATCAATAATAAATTAACTCTTACAAATTTGGCCAAACCAAAGAAAATTCTCATTGATCAAAAATCAAGTGTGTTACAAATGAAGAATTCAGCTCTTTATATAGGCTAGGAAGCCACCCCATCCTAGATGAATTAAAATGAAACATTAACTCTAGGAGATAAATAATGAAATAAATAACAAAGATAATTTATAACCTTTATCTACATGTATTTGGCCATAATATGGACTAAGTACATAAAGAAATAAAGATAAATACAATCTTAAAATAATCCTAAAAGCTAGTGATAAATATGTTTAATTATCCTAAGAAAATGAAAGAATAAATGTAGATCTTGGCTATAAGTGGATTTTGGCTAGCCCTTTAGAGATATGATCAAGCTATTATTTCTCCCTCAAAATTTTTTTAATAATATCCCAAAATAATAAGTTTCTATCAAGGAAAATCAACTCCTAAAATTTAGGATCCTAAGTTCACTAATGTAGGCCTAAACCTAAATCCGACCCAAACCTATTAAAATTTAGCTCTTCCATGCCAAATTCGGCCCCTTTAGGTATTCTAAGTCTCAAATAGTTATTTTGGCCCAACTCTTCAGAAGAGATAAGCCTAACTTTAGCCTACCCACTTAAACTATCCAAAATAGTCAAATAAGCCCAAAATAAAACAAACCTAAACTAAACTAGCCCAATTCATTTTCCTAGGTTTTAGGCTGCCCAAATATACTTAATTAAATATTATATAAAGAATAGAAACTAAATAAAGTAGCTTGAAGGGCCATTGCACCATTCGGCCTAAATTTGTATTCATAGTCCAATTTAGCTTCTTTCTCTTTTTGAACTTTCATCTTCTCCACATAAGGTCTCATGAATGCTTTTAGTGCTTCTTTAAGCTTCTTTGACCTTGTTCTTGTTATTGGTCCTTAAGGAAGTGCTAGTTCATCCCTATGGATGCCAATGTGCTTGGTCGTGCTTATATATCAACCATCACAACCATCAACCATTAAAGATCCTTTTGATGCGGAACCCCAGCCTATATGCCAAACTAGAATGCCAACATACCATGAATATTGAACATAAATAAGATAATAAACCCCTAATCTAAAGAACTCCCAAACAAGATTGTTTGGAAACGCTTATGATAGATTGATTTAGAAAACAAGAAGAAGAAGAACCAAGCATACATTAATCATGCAAATAGCCTAAGTCTAATTCTTCATGCAATAGCAAGAATCAATAATAAATTAACTATCACAAATTCGGCCAAGCCAAAGAAAATTCTCATTAATCAAAATTCAAGTCCCTTACAAATGAAGAATTCAGCCCTTTATATAGGCTAGGCAGCCACCCCTCCCTAGATGAATTAAAATCAAACACTAACTTTAAGAGATAAATAATAAAATAAATAACAAAGATAATTCTTAACCTTTATCTACATGTATTTGGCCATAATATGGACTAAGTACATGAAGAAATAAAGATAAATACAATTTGAGAATAATCCTAACAGCTAGTAATAAATATGCTTATTATCCTAAGAAAATGAATGAATGAATGTAGACTTAATGTTGGCTAAAAGTGAATTTCGGCCAGCCCTTTAAAGATATGGTCAAGCTATTATTTCTCCCTCAAACTCTACTTAATAATATCCCAAAATAATAAGTATTTATCAAGGAAAATCCATTCCTAAAATTTAGGACCCTAAGTTCACCAATGTAGGCCTAAACCTAAATCTGACCCAAACCCATTAAAATTCAATTCTCCTATGTAAAATTCGGCCCCCTTAGGTATTCTAAGCCTCAAATAGTTATTTTGGCCCAACTCTTTAGAAGAGATAAGCCCAACTTTAGCCTACCCACTTAAACTACCCAAAACAGTAAAATAAGCCCAAAATAAAGCAAACCTATTCTAATAAAGCCCAATTCGTTTTCCTAGGTTCTAGGCTGCCCAAATATACTTTATTAAATGTTACATAAAGAATAGAAACTAAATAAAGTAGCTTGAAGGCCAATTGCACCATTCGGCCTAAACTTGTCTTCATAGTCCAATTTAGCTTCTTTCTCTTCTTGAACTTGCATCTTCTCCACATAAGGTTTCATGAATGCTTGTAGGACTTCTTTAAGCTTCTTTGACCTTGCTCTTGTTATTGGTCCTTGAGGAAATGCTAGTTCATCTTTTTTGTTGCCATTGTGCTTGGTCGTGCTCATATCATCCCCTCCCCCTTCGAAAGGATTCGTCCTCGAATCTGAATCACAGTCAAATGGAGATAAGTCAGAAACATTAAAAGTTGCACTTACACCATACTCACCTGGCAAATCAATCTTGTATGCATTGTCATTGATCCGTTCCAGTACTTGAAATGGTCCATCTCCTCTTGCATCAAGTTTAGACTTCCGTTGGTTAGGAAACCTCTCTTTACGCAAATGGATCCAAACCCATTCTCCTGGTTCGAATATTACTTGGTTACGGCCCTTGTTAGCCTGCTTTGCATACATTCTGTTCTTCTTCTCAATGTACTCACGTGCTTTTGTGTGTATTGTCTTAACCAAATCAGCCTTAGCCTTACCATCTAAGTTAGAAAGTTCATTCAAAGGCAAAGGCATCAAATCCAAAACAGTCAATGGATTAAAAAACCATACACAATTTCAAAAGGTGAAAAACCTGTAGAAGTATGAATTGCACGATTATAAGCGAACTCAACAAATGGTAAACATTCTTCCCAAGTTTTAATATTCTTACCAATTATAGCATGCAACATAGTTCCTAAAGTTCTATTAACAACTTCGGTTTGGCCATCTGTTTGTGGATGACAAGTAGTGGAAAACACAAGTTTAGTACCAAGTTTACCCCACAGAACACGCCAAAAATGACTTAGGAACTTAGAATCCCTATCTGAGACAATAGTCCTAGGTATACCATGCAATCGAACTACTTCCCTAAAAAATAAATCAGCTATGTTTGTTGCATCATCAGTTTTATGACAAGCAATAAAATGTGCCATTTTACTAAATCGGTCCACTACAACAAACACACTATCCCTTCCCCTTTTTGTCTTAGGTAAACCTACAATGAAGTCCATAGAAATGTCAATCCAAGGTTCAGTAGGAACAGGCAAAGGAGTATACAAACCTTGATTTGAGGACTTAGACTTAGCCTGTTTACATGCAAAACATTGAGCACACACTTTTTCAACACTTTTTCGCATATTAGGCCAATAAAAATGTTCATTAAGCATGTCTAAAGTCTTTTTCATGCCAAAGTGTCCCATTAATCCTCCACTATGCGATTCCTTCACAAGCAACTCTCTAAGAGAACATGCAGGTATACATAGTTGTTTTCCTCTAAAAAGAAACCCATCATGTCTATAGAACTTATTAAATGCATAATGTACACATGCCTTGTACACTTCACCAAAATCAGAATCATGATCATACATTTCTTTCAAATGCTCAAAACCTAACAGTTTAGAACTAAGCATAGAAATCAATGCATATCTCCTAGAAAGTGCATCGGCAACAACATTCTCCTTACCTTGCTTGTACTTAATTACATATGGAAAAGTATCAAGGTACTCAACCCACTTACCATGCCTTCTATTCAACTTACCTTGTCCTTTCAGATATTTGAGAGACTGGTGATCTGTGTGTATCACGAATTCTTTAGGCAAAAGGTAGTGTTCCCAAACCTCAAGAGCTCTCACCAATGCATAGAACTCTTTATCATAGGTAGAGTAATTCAACTGTGGTCCACTCAACTTCTCACTAAAGTATGCTATTGGGCGATTTTCCTGCATCAAGACAGCACCTATACCAATCCCAGAAGCATCACATTCAACCTCAAAAGTCTTAGAAAAATCAGGTAATTTCAAAACAGGAGCAGTACACAATTTATCTTTCAAAACATTAAAAGCATCTTCCTGCTCTTTACCCCATTTAAAACCAACAGACTTTTTAATGATTTCATTTAGAGGTGCAACAATAGTAGAAAAATCCTTAACAAATCTCCTATAGAAACTTGCTAAACCATGAAAGCTCCTCACCTCACTTGCATTCTCAGGTGTTGGCCATTCTTGGATAGCCTTAACCTTTTCATTATCTACCTCAACACCACGTGCACTAACAACAAATCCTAAGAAAAAAACACTATCAACACAAAATGTGCATTTCTTCAAATTAGCATACAATTATTATTCTCTCAAAACAGCTAACACAAGTTCAACAAGCCTTAAATGCTCTTTTAGGTTTTTGCTGTAAATCAAGATATCATCAAAATACACAACAACAAATTTACCTAAGAATTCACGCAAAACATGGTTCATGAGTCTCATAAATGTGCTGGGCGCATTAGTTAAGCCAAAAGGCATAACCAACCATTCATACAAACCATATTTTGTTTTAAAGGCAGTTTTCCATTCATCACCTAATTTCATCCTAATTTGATGATAACCACTTTTTAAGTCAATTTTAGTGAATATTATAGCACCATTTAACTCTTCAAGCATATCATCTAACCTAGGAATGGGATGGCTATACTTTACAGTGATTTTGTTAACTGCTCGACAATTAACACACATGCGCATGGTTCCATCCTTTTTAGGTACCAAAAGAACAGGTACAGCACAAGGACTTAGACTTTCTCTCACGTGTCCTTTTGCTAAAAGTTCCTCCACCTGTCTTTGCAACTCCTTGGTTTCCTCTGGATTGCTTCGATAAGCTGGACGATTTGGAATTTGTGCACCAGGAACAAAGTCGATTTGATGTTCAATCCCTCTAGTTGGTGGCAACCCAGGTGTGGTATCTCCTCAGGGAAGACATCTTTATAATCCTGCAATAACTTAGAAAAAGAACTAGGCAAATTTGGGCCAAGGTTAGTTTCAGGGAAATAATTGTCCTTAAACCTCAAAAGTACTAAAGCTCTCATGCCTAAGTATGCATTCCTCAACTCTCTTTCTTTTGCATAAAAGGAGTATTTGCTAAATTTTTCACTCGGCTCACTCTGCTCTCCTTTTACCTCAGCACACATTAACTTCTCTCTTGCACTTCTCTCTTTCTTTTTCTCACTAGTGCAGTCTCTCACCATTGGACCTTTACTTTTATTATTTTCACTACTGGCCTCTTTTCTCTCATTTTTCTTTTCTTTCTCACTTCCCTTTACCTCTTTTGCAGATTGATGTATCTTTACTTGATCTGCATATACCTCTTTAGGTGCCAAAGGGGCAAGTGTGTGTTTACATCCTTTAAATGCAAAAGTGTACCTATTTCTAAATCCATCATGTAATACACGCCTATCAAATTGCCAAGGCCTTCCTAGCAAAATATGACTAGCATGCATAGGTACAACATCACAAATGACTTTATCTTCATATTTACCAATGGAAAATAATACAGTTACACGTTTGGTCACCTTTACTTCCCCACTATCATTCAACCACTGAAGTCTGTATGGGTTAGGGTGTTTCTCAGTTTTAAGTCCTAATTTATCAACTAAGACTGTACTAGCAACATTAACACAACTACCCCCATCAATTATCATACTACAGACTTTTCCTCCTATTAAACACCTAGTATGAAAGATGTTTTCCCTTTGTTCTAGTCCTTCTTCTTTCACATTTACATTCAATGCACGCAATACAACTAAGGACTCCCCTTGAACAGGATATTCTACATTTTCATCTAGATCAGAACAATCCTCCAAAGGTGGCATATCATCACAATTCTCATCAGATTCAGAATCAGAAATAATTTCATCCTCCCTTATTATCATGGTCTTTTTATTCCCACATTCATTAGCATAATGATCACAACCCTTGCATTTGAAACATTGAATGTCCCTATGTCTATTAGTTTTAAGGGTTGTTTCAGAAGTACCTTTTTGTGCAGTGACCATTTTCTCTTTGGAATTGGACTGGTACTTGGTAGTGGATTCCTTCTTTGAGTCTCCCTTGTTCCACTTTGAATTCCATTTGTTGTTATTGGAATTTGAATAGGACTTGGATGTCCCACGTCTACTTCGTTGTCTCTCCACTTTAATTGCGATGTTCACCAAATCATCCATATCCACATAATGCTGTAATTCAACAATATCAGCAAGTTCTCTATTCATACCTCCCAAAAAGCGTGACATCGTTTGATATTCATCCTCCACAATGCTTGCTTTAATCATGAGCATCTCCATTTCTTTGTAGTAATCCTCCACAGAACTAGATCCTTGTGTAAGTCTTTTGTAACTGATTGTGGAGTTCCCTATGATAGTAACTAGGCACATACTTCTTTCTCATGATTCTTTTCATTTCCTCCCAAGAAGTGATAGGGAGTTCCCCATTTCTCCTCCTATTTTTCAATAACTCATCCCACCAAATTAGTGCATAATCAGAAAATTCAATGGCTGCAAGTTTTACCTTTTTCTCATCCGAATAGTGGTGGCATGAAAAGATCATCTCCACCTTCCTTTCCCAATCAAGGTAGGCATCCACATCATTTTTACCTTTGAATGGTGGAATCTTCATCTTGATAGCACTTAAATTGTTGTCTTGGCCCTCCATTCGGTTGTCATACCTCCTTGCTCTTCTTGGAAAAGAATGAGCCTCCTCTTCCTCATCATCGTTGTACTACTGGTCTACCTCTTCCTCCCTTGCAGACTTAACCTTGGAACCTTTAAGGCTATCTTCTAGGCTGTTTATCCTGAGATTTAGCTTTTGCAAACTATCCATAAAAGCTTTGTACATAAACTTATTATCAGGCACAATCTCGGTTTCCTCTTTACTATTGATTCCGGACATCTTTAAACTTTAAATAAACAAACAAAGGAAAGAATTCACTCAACCTCACGTGTTTGTCTCTCAACTCACAAATTGATATCTCACAATTGCACTTCAGAAAGAAACTCAAACAAATATGCACAATTAAGTAATTTGATTAAGGGAACAATGAAAAACCTAACAAGAATAGCAAAGATACTAATTCTAGAGGCAAATTGACCTATTGGAATAAAAATCAGAAATTAGTACACAAGAAGAAGATTTCGTGCACTATAATATATATAGATGTTCAACAACGTGCAATATGTCAAACTAGTGTAATTGGAACCAAAAATAGCTTAGACACACAAATTAAAAACTTAGAATGAAGAAAATGGACAAGACGGATGCACTTAAATGTGATGTTTAACTAAACCTAATGATTAGTTTAAACAGATTTGATGTAAGACTCAACAAAAAAAAATCAAAGAAAGCATGCAATAAACACAACCCAAATCCAAAATTAGGAGTACTAACCTGATCTTGAAGAAATCAAACCAATTGTGAAAGTTCTAACTCCAATTCTTGCTTGATTGATCAAAACTTACTCCAAGTGGTGTAGGGCACTTTGTAGATCAAAATTATATCCAAACCAAGTTCAACCACTCAAAGATTGCAAATTATATGCTATGGAAAATTCGGATTCAACAAGAACACAAGATTCATCAATTGATCAAATATGATCTTAACAAGATAGTAAATCCGAATTGATAACAAGGCTGTTTCTAATTGATTTTTTTTTCTTTTTTTTTGTAACTTTAATCAAACTAATGATCAAATACTTAAAGATAGGCAATTTACACAATAGAGCAAGAACCAAATAAGGAACTAGATGCAAGATCCTATTCGGTTAAAATAGAAAATTAAAGTTTAAAAGCAAAAATTAAAGGATAGTTAAGAATTTACCCCCTAGCCTATGCTCTGATACCAATTGATGCGGAACCCCAGCCTATATGCAAAACTAGAACGCCAACATACCATGAATATTGAACATAAATAAGATAATAAACCCCCAATCTAAATAACCCCCAAACAAGATTGATTGGAAACGCTTATGATAGATTGATTTAGAAAACAAGAAGAAGAAGAACCAAGTATACATTGATCATGCAAATAGCCTAAGTCTAATTCTTCATACAATAGCAAGAATCAATAATAAATTAACTCTCACAAATTCGGCCAAGCCAAAGAAAATTCTCATTAATCAAAATTCAAGTCCCTTACAAATGAAGAATTCAGCCCTTTATATAGGCTAGGCAGCCACCCCTCCCTAGATGAATTAAAATCAAACACTAACTTTAAGAGATAAATAATAAAATAAATAACAAAGATAATTCCTAGCCTTTATCTACATGTATTTGGCCATAATATGGACTAAGTACATGAAGAAATAAAGATAAATACAATTTGAGAATAATCCTAACAGCTAATGATAAATATGCTTATTATCCTAAGAAAATGAATGAATGAATGTAGACTTAATGTTGGCTAAAAGTGAATTTCGGCCAGCCCTTTAAAGATATGGTCAAGCTATTATTTCTCCCTCAAACTCTACTTAATAATATCCCAAAATAATAAGTATTTATCAAGGAAAATCCATTCCTAAAATTTAGGACCCTAAGTTCACCAATGTAGACCTAAACCTAAATCTGACCCAAACCCATTAAAATTCAATTCTCCCATGTAAAATTCGGCCCCCTTAGGTATTCTAAGCCTCAAATAGTTATTTTGGCCCAACTCTTTAGAAGAGATAAGCCCAACTTTAGCCTACCTACTTAAACTACCCAAAACAGTAAAATAAGCCCAAAATAAAGCAAACCTATTCTAATAAAGCCCAATTCGTTTTTCTAGGTTCTAGGCTGCCCAAATATACTTTATTAAATGTTACATAAAGAATAGAAACTAAATAAAGTAGCTTGAAGGCCCATTGCACCATTCGGCCTAAACTTGTCTTCATAGTCCAATTTAGCTTCTTTCTCTTCTTAAACTTGCATCTTCTCCACATAAGGTTTCATGAATGCTTGTAGGACTTCTTTAAGCTTCTTTGACCTTGCTCTTTTTATTGGTCCTTGAGGAAATGCTAGTTCATCTTTTTTGTTGCCATTGTGCTTGGTCGTGCTCATAACACCTTTAAAGATGCCTAGCGGTACAATTACAAAAGGGCCTGCTCAGAAGCTGGGGATGGCTATGTCATCTTTTGTTCATGGCTTTGTTACACAAGAACTTTATGAAGATGCCTTTGAGAAGTATTATGGAGAACTTGAAGGCAAACTCAAAGTACTTAGCCTTTTGGAATCAAGTGAAGGACTTGGGCCAACTTAATTCATCTTTGGGTCGATGCAACTTTGGGCTTTATTGTACTAGTCATGTGCTTCTTTTAAAAGTCACATGAATCACTTAAGTTGTATGAAAGATGAGCTAGGCATGTGGACCTTTATTAGTTAGAGATTTTTCATTAGTTTGGGTTTAAATAGTTAGTCTTCTTTGGGCTTGAATATTCGACCACTTTTTATTTAGCTATTAGGCTTATTTTAAGTTAATTTAATTCTTTTAGAATGGGCTTGTTTTGCCCCGTAAAGCCCATGGGAATTTTGGGCTACTTTTGTTTAAGGCCTTATTAGTATTTGATTAGGATTTTAGGGTTGGCTAGTGATGTGGAACCCCAAGGTTAAAGAATTTGAAACCCCTTTAACATACACTTTGATGGAAAAGAAAAATTAGATAAACACCCTCCTTATTGAATCCATAAACAACAAGTGATTTGAAACACAAGTAATTGGGATAAAGAAGAAGATGAAAATGCCACAATCAAAATAATTGATAAGTAATCAAATTCTTCGTGCAATAGAAAAGAAAATCAAGCAACCTCGCAATTCTCTCTAAAGAATTCGGGCAAGCCAAGAAGAGAAACCTCTCAATGTTTTTAATTCATCAAATCTTGAAGTTTACAACTTATCATAACCTATTTATAGCCTTTAAACCCTAAAGGAATGGGTATACATAAGTCCAATAGGTTTAAAAAATCAAATTCCATCTAAAATAGGCTAAAACAATTACTTAAAATCGAACTAAAGTAAAGTGACGATTTGGGCTTGTTTTAGATAGGCCCAAGTGTCTTACTTAAGAAAATAAACATTAATTAAGCTACTTAAGTCTCATGAATTTTAATGAAATCACATATCTCACTTAAATAAAAGTTTAATTAACTAAAATAAGCCTAACCTAAATAAGGCCTACATGCCTAGCTTATTTAAAATACAACTTAAATGAATCTTATGATTTTTAAATGAGGCACATGACTTGTATAATTAAAGCCCAAAGTTGTAAAAACCAAAAATGACTTAAGTTGGCCCAATTCCTTCACTTGCTTTCAAAAGCTAAGTACTTTAAAATTGTGATGTTGATTGATGAAATCATCATGACTTGCCCCCTTATGCTCGTATCACAAACCCATTAAAATTCAACTCTCCCACGTATATTTTAGCCCCCTTAGGTATTCTAAGCCTCAAATAGTTATTTTAGGCCAACACTTTAGAAGAGATAAGCCCAACTTTATCTTATTAAACTATCCTAAACAAATAAAATAAGCCCAAACCAATACGAAATAAAACCAACCTATTCTAATCAAGCCCAATTCATTTTTCTATGTTCTAGGCTGCCTAAATATGCTTAATTACATGTTACTTAAAGTATAGAAACTAAATAAAGTAGCTTTAAGGTTTATTTCACAATTCGGCTTAAACTTGTCTCCATAGTCCAATTTAGCTTCTTTCTCTTCTTGAACTTGTATCTTCTCCACATAAGGTCTCATGAATGCTTGTAGGACTTCTTTAAGCTTTTTTTACCTTGCTCTTGTTATTGATCCATGAGGAAGTGCTAGAACTCTCTTGTTGCCATTGTGCTCGGTCATGCTCATATCAATTAGTGTTTTCAGTCATGATGTAAACTTTCAAAAGATGTTAGATAAAATAGCCTCACAACACTCCTTCACATGTTTACACTCACGAAAATGGCACTTCACTCATGTTTCACTCAAATTTGGCTTTTACCCTTTTTTGGGCTGACACACTTAAGCTTTTTACCACTCAAGCTTGTTGTCCTCAATTACACTTCAGAATTAAACTCAAGTCAAAATGATTGACAAGCAGTAAATAAGAATGAGGAATGCAATGAAAATACTTAGCAGAAAAGATAAGCTCAGTACTAAAAGCAAAATACCAAAATGAAGAAAGTTGAAATGAGCATGCAAGATAAAGATGTGTATGACATTCAAATTATGTAATTTTAATTAACAAGAATCTAGTTGTTAACTATAGTGTAAATGGAAGCAAAAGATGTAAGGACACCAAAGAAAGCAAATTATAATGAAAGAAATGACAAAACTAATAAAAAATTGCAAAAATTGATATTTCACTGATGCAAAATTTAACTTGATCAAAGATATGCTATGACATTAAGATAAAAGTTAAAGAGACCAATAAATGTCCAAACTAACCTAAGGTAAGAAAACTATAATGAATGTCTAAGTTAAGACAAGGAGTAACCGATTATGTCTTAATGAAATGAAAATAAGAAAACAATTATCTAAATTAAGACAAAATGACTTATCTACTATGTTGATCTAAATTAGGAAAATCCAATTGTCTAGGTTAAGACAAAAGCAGAAATAAAGACATACTTATCTCGATTAAGATAAAGATAATAAATGAAGACACATTTGTCTTAATTCAAGGATAACAATATGTCTAAATTAAGACAAGATAAGATAAGGATAAGTTCTACCCTAAGAGTTGTAATCCCATTTGTTCACACCAACTAGAGGTAATTTCAAATTGAAAAATTTTCATTTTTTTAAATTCGGATGAACAGTATTGTGAACGGTACCATGAACAATAACATCGATTTTTTCCTTTTTTTTTTACTTAAAAAATCAAACAACATAAGATCTGATGTAGGAGTAAAGAATAACACAAAAGAACATATTCATAACAAAGAAGAACACGAAATTGATAAGAACAGGATTATAAATTAAATAATTTAAACAATATGGAATTATCTTATTATAATGAAAATTAAACAATAGAATAGCAAATTAACACAAGATAAATAAGAATTTATCCTAATCCAAACACTGATACCAAATGATACGGAACCCCAAGGCTATAGAACCCAAAACCCCTAAAATAAACACTATGGCATAAATATAAACAAGAGTAAATTCTCAACCCTGTTGGACCCCAAATCAATATATAAAAGGAAATACAAATAATTAGGTTGATTTTATAATACAAGAAAATAATTTGCCATAAAGTAAACACCTTGATAAGAATTAAAGTTCTTGATGCAATAGAAGAAGACACCAGAATTAGTGTATTCAAAAGTCTCAAAAATCTATATTTTACAAGATATAATAAGGTATTTATAGCCCATAAAAAGTAGGTAACCCTAAATAAGTGAAAAAGCCTTCTTACTAAACCTATTTACCCTAACAAAGATGTTATGTCTACCACATTTAGTTTTATGCAATCCAAGGACAAAATCCATAGAAATATCAGTCTAAGGAGAACTAGGTAAAGGTAGAGGCATATACAAACCATGGGACATAATTTTAGACTTCGCTTGCCTACATGCATCATGCATTACACATTTTTTCCACATCCTTGCTCATACGAGGCCAAAAAAAATGCTCATTCAATATGTCATAAGTCTTATGTATCCCAAAATATCCCATTAATCTCCCATAATAAGATTTTAAAACAAGCAAATCATGCATGGAAAACTTAGGCAAACAAAGCTTGCTGCCTTTAGACAAAAATCCCTTATGCCTATAAAACTTATCAAAAGCTTGATGTTCACATGCTTTATACACATTGCCAAAATCAAGATCACTAGTATATAGTTCTTTAACATCTCAAAGCCAAGCAGCTTAGAACTAAGTATAGAAATTAAAGCATATCTTTTTGACAACGCATCAACAACAATGTTATCTTTACCATGCTTGTTTTTAATAACATAAGAAAATTGCTCAATAAATTGAACCCATTTAACATGCCTTTTGTTCAACTTACCTTGTCTCTTCAAGTGTTTAAGGGACTCATGATCAGTGTGTATAACAAACTCTTTGGGAAAGAGGTAATGTTGCCGCACGTCCAATGCTCTCACTAAGGCATATAACTCCTTATCATAGGTTGAATAGTTAAGTTGAGCTCCATAAAGCTTCTCACTAAAGTAGGCAACTAGCTTCTTTTCTTGCATCAAAATCATCCCAATAACTACACCAGAAGCATCACATTCTATTTCAAATGTCTTATCAAAGTTAGATAAAGATAAAATAGTTGCAGAACACAGCTTCCCTTTCAAAGTTTTGAATGCCTTTTGCTATACTTCACCCCATTTAAACCTTTCTCTTGATTTTTTTTGTAAGTGGTACAGTAATAGAAGAGAAATTTTACACAAAACGCCTATAAAAACTTGCCAAGCCATAGAAATTTCTTACATCTGAAGTAATCTTAGGCATGGGCCATTCCTTAATTGCCTTTATTTTCTCTTCATCAACTTCAATACCCTGTGCACTCACCACAAAACAAAGAAACACAAGTTTATCTATACAAAATATGCATTTCTTAAGTTCAGCATACAACTTTTCGGACCTCAAAGCTTATAAAACTAATTTAACATGTTTAATATGTGTATCAAAAGACTTGCTATAAATGAGTATATCATCAAAATAAACAACAACAAACTTTCCTAAATATGCACACAATACATGATTCATAAGCCTCATAAAAGTGCTAGGGGTGTCAGATAGCCCAAATGGCATGACTATCCACTCATATAGTTCATATTTAGTTTTCAAAGTTGTTTTCCATTCATCACTAGGTTTCATTCTAATTTAATGATATCCACTCATTAGATTAATTTTAGTAAAATACACAGCACCACATAATTCATCTAACATATCATCAAGCCTAGGAATGGGATGTCTATACTTTACAATGATTTTTTTGATTGCACGGCAATCAATACACATCCTCCATGATCCATCCTTCTTAGCCATTAAAAGAATAGGTACTGCATATGGACTCATGCTCTTTCTTACCAATCTCTTCTCCATGAGTTCTTTGATTTGCCTTTCCATCTCCTTAGTTTCCATAAGATTGCTTTTATAGCGTATATGAGGAATGGATAATCCTGGCACAAAATCAATTTGATGTTCTATCCCTCTCAAAAGTGGTAATCCATTTGGTATCTCATCAAGAAAGACATCAAAATACTCCTACAACATAGAAATAAAACTAAGAGGCAAAGAATTCATGTCAAGGTCAATGTCAAAAAACAAAACCTCATTGTAGATTACAACTACCAAAGGTTGTCCTAATGCTAAAACACTCTTAACCTCTCTTGTTCTCATATAAAAGTTCTATATTTGTTGCCCCTTTTGCTTATTTTCACTCACCAATGGGCAATTTACTTTTTTTATTTCTTTTCTGGCCTCTTTTCCTCTCTCACTCATCCCTTGGGCCGAAACTTCTCTCCCTTTTTCTCTTTTGGTCAAAGCCTCTTTCTCCCTCTTAATTATTTTCATTTTATCCTCATATATTTTTTGGGGAGATAATGGTGCCAAAACAACCCTTTTACCTTTATAAGAAAAAGAAAACATGTTAGTGTACCTATTATGCAAAACTTATCTATCAAACTGCCAAGGCCTTCTCAAAAGTAAATGGTCTACCTACACAGGGACTACATCACATAACACTTCATCCTTATACTATCCAACAGAAAATGGCACTCTAACCTGGCGTGTTACCTTGACCTCTCCACTGTCATTTAACTATTGCAATCTATAAGGTCTAGGATGTTTTTCACATGCCAAATTTAACTTCTTAACCATACTCACACTAGCTATATGTGTGCAACTCCCTCCATCAATGATTATTATGATTACTCTCATATTAACCAAACATTTAATGTGAAATATGTTTTCTCTTTGTTCTAGGCTTTCCTTGTAAGCATCCAAATTTAAAGCTCTCCTAGCCACTAAAGACCTTCCGCTTTCAACAATTAATAACTCTCCAGCACTATCACAATCACTACAATCTTCTAAAAAAGGCATTTTATCTTCACTATGGTCTGATTCAAAAATAATTTTCCCATCATCCTTAGCTATTATTACCCTTTTATTAGGACATTCAAGTGCTATATGTCCCTTTCCCAAACATTTAAAGCATTTAATCTATCTACTAGGGGTTGGAGTATTAGAGTTACCTTTAGCACCTTAATTTAGGATTTGGGTTTCCTTTGTTTCTTTGGAATCCAAATCTAGCCCATAAGGTTTGGATACCCTAAAGTCCTTCTTTTCCTCCTTTTTGGAATATTTAGATCCCCAAGTATTGTGTGAGTTATTATTAGTCTTATTGAAGCTCTTACTCCTCTTTTGTTTTTCAAACTTCATTACCATATTCAACATCCTTTCCATAGAATCATATATATACAGCTCAATGGCATCAGCAATCTCCTTATTTAAACCACCTAGGAACTGCGCCATGTTAACCTCCTCATCCTCCTCAATGTTTGCTCTCACCATCCACATCTCCATATCCTTGTGGTAATCCTGCACTAACTTTCCTTCCTACACAAGTCTATGCAATTTCTGATATAATTCTCTAAAATAATGCGAAGGAATAAAGCTTTTTCTTATGGCCTCTTTCATATCCTTTTAAGCACAAATGAAAAATCTCCCCATCTTCCTTTTACTCAAGTTGAGTTGATCCTACCAGAACAAGGCAAAATTAGTAAATTTAACAGCTGTAATCTTTACCTTCTTTTTTTCTCATCTATTGCACTTAAAGATCATCACAACCTTTCTCTCCTAGTCTAAGTACTCTTCTATATTATTTCAACCTTAGAATAGAGGAATTTTAAGTTTGATGTTGCCTAAGTTCCCATCCACCTTTCCACTAGTTTCTTTTTCTTTAAAATCTTTAGGATTAGTTCTCACATATTTATCAACCCATTTACCTCTCCTTGCCATCCTTCTGGATGTATTAGATCTACTCATCTCCAACCTTTCTAATCTATCATTAATATTTCCCATGTTGATGCGGTACCCTAAGATTAAAGAATTCGAAACCCCTTGAACATACACTTCGATGGCAAAGATAAATCAGATAAACACCCTCCCTATTGAACCCCTAAATAACAAATGATTGGAAATGCTAGTAATTGTGATAATAAAAAATATGAAAATGCCACAATTAAAATAATTGATAAGTAATAAAATTCATCATGCAATAGAAAAGAAAAGCAAGCAACCTCATAATTTTCTCTAAAGAATTCGACCAAGCCAACAAGAGAAACCTCTCAATGCTTTTTAATTCATCATAATCCGAAGTTTACAATTTATAATAACCTATTTATACTATAGCTAACCTTAAAAACTCTTTAAATCCTAATCAAATACCAAGAAATGCCATTAAATAGTAGTGGCTGAATTTCCTAGGGCTTTTACAGGTCAAAATAAGCCCATTCCAAAAAAATAACTTAACTTAAAATAAGCCCAAATAATAAGTCTTATTGGCCGAATATCCAAGCCCAAAAGAAATGTTAGCTAAAACCCAACTAGTTAAAATAAATCCAACCTAAATAACTAAAATAAACAAAACTTAAATAAGCCTACATGTAGCACCCTAGTTCTCTTAACCTAACGATATCAATAATTCAACTCCTTAATCATTCATCACTATTCTGTCAAATAGGAACCTTACTATAAGGATTATCTTATACCAAAGTTTAACTCAACATATATATATGTAATTGTTAAAGTATAATATTATATACAAGTACTATAACAACATTACAATTCTTCATATACAAAATAGTTGTACTTGTACAAGATTTCCAACACAACTTAAAACCCTCGAAATACAAAAAGGAACCAAAAGAAGACTATATACTTTATAATATTCAAAGACTTCTGTTGGCCAACCTGCTGTAGATATCAGTCCTATAAGAAAGTCCTATCCTTGCAACCTACACGGATGAAACACCCGTGCTAAGCTATAAAGCTTAGTGGGGAACACAAAATATGACAACCGATCACTCACAATGGTCGCCAACAAGCATACATCATGAACAACAAGTATACCTTATGTTCAAATGAAAGAGATACCAATTCAAAATGAATAAACAAAGTCCACATATGATACCCGAATGACTTAACGATAGTAAATTTGACATTGGTGCTTTTTATACACAACATTTAATCATATAAGCATAATTATCTATTAGACCTATAATTCATTCATTGAATGATATACCATTGTTTACACTAAGTCATACCTTCCACATACCACACACTTTGACATATACTAGGAATATATATATATATATATATATATTCAAATATAAGCATATGATCAACAATAATATATGTATATTAATAAGAAAGACAGAGCATTAGTATTATGAAAGTTTATCATTTATCGATCAATGATGTATTTGTGATTCTTAATGTACTAATTCATACATTGAATTACTAATTTACTTTTATCTCAAATACCAGTATCATATTGAGTTTATCACTTATAGATCCGTAAATATTTTATTTTGCATACAAGACATCGAACATCATGTCCTAGTAGAAAGCAAGAACGAGTAGCTTTAAGGAAAACTTATAACCCAGTGTTTTAATTGAAAGGCAATCAGCAATATGAATACCTATACATAACTCTTATATTTCATTGCAAAGAAAATACTTATATTGACAAAACATTTTCATAGCTTTCATATATGACAAATCATGCAAGCCATTTAACTAGCTCAAGCAAGGAATATATTACTATAAGGAACATACTATCTTTAATATAGTCCATAACTAGATATTAGTGATGCATTAGTTCATTCATATAACTCTGTATATATAATTTTTTATATGCAATAATTATGCATAAACGTATATTACAAACTCTTTTAATTTCATAGTTTTTGTATGTGATAAAAATAAAAAAGGAATTTCATATATAAAATATATTATAAAGTCAATTTAGGAATTGATATGCTTTAAGAAACTTTAAGTTAAACATCAAACTTTTCTTAACTTTGGTGCAAAGCCTGCATTATTCTAAAAAGGTGGATAACGGGTTATACGATGCAAAGCCTGAAGGTACAAAACTTTGATTATAACGGTGGAACCCGAAGGTACAAATATGATACCCAAAGGTATTAAATGATCATCCCTTATAGGGATAAAAATGTATGATAAATAGGTAAAGGGGACCCAAAAGGGATCAAACAAATAACTTGGACCGATCAAGCAGACCCTAACGGGGTCGGCTACAATCCAAATGGGGTTGTTCAAATAAACTCTAACTTTTAAGCCCAAACAAGGTCACTGTAACTTTTAATTTCAAATGGACCTAAACAGGCCAAAACTGTTTAGAAGCAGCTGCAAGGTACCCTTATAGGCATGTCTATCTATCCACTTCCTAGACTTAATGCAGGCAGTATAACCTCTTTACTTTATCTTTTCTTTATTCATTCATATTCTTATATGCTCATGTATACTCTTGTGTAACTATGAACAATGTACTCATATACATGCTCATGTGTAACTTTTTATAAACCTGTGAACATGCTCACTGTTGGGTATTACTATTTTGTACTTGTAATCCTATTCAATCATGTAACTATTCTATATGTCAAGACTATACTTATATAATGTCATTTGTACCCATACATAATCATGTAAAAATATATATCTTCTCTAGTACATAAACATAAATGCACAATTCATAAACTATTTATACAATTTGCTCATGTAACAATCACATGACAAGATACTCCCTCTATAATGCATACACTTGTATACATAGTCTCATATAACATTACCATATATGCTTTAATAAAATTTCTAATATTGAGTCTATTGCACTGTAGATCTGTATTTTTGTATGCTAACATGTAAGAGCACATATGCTTAATCATGTCATTTCAATTAAGTAAAGACATATTCATACATTTCACTTTAAAAATATTCTTTTAATTATTACTCTAAAACATCTTTCAAGCTTCAAACCACAAGGTATCTTATGCTGTGTCCTTACTTCAAGGCATGGCTTATGATTGGTGGAACCTGATATTAAGACAACCTCAGTTACCTGACTCACTTACCTCGGAATTCTTTGAGGGAGAGTTTAGAAAGAAATATGTTACTGAGGCTTATAAGGAGGAGAAATTGAAGCAGTTTCTGAGTCTAAGATAAAAAGCTCTATCTGTGACTGAAAATGAAAAAAAATTTAGCTGGTTATGCAAGTATGTTCCCAAGGAGATATTGACAGGAGTCTTTAAATGCAAGCACTTTGTAGATGGGCTAAATGATCGAATCAAAGAAAAAATGTTCTGATTTACATCTTTGAATGTGGTAGATTTTAATTAATTTGTTATGACTGCCATGAAAGTTGAAAAGCATGAGATAGCTAAAAGAGAGAGGGAGCATAAAAGAAGTGGTTCTAGATGAAGATCTTACACTAGAAAAAGATTTAGAGGAACTCAAGGAGGTCGGCATGCAGAGTCTATTTTTAGTTCTGCTAAAGGAAAGAAACAAGAATCCTCTGCCAAATTTAAATTTGAAAAGGAAGCTTTAGGAAGATAGGGTGGGGGTCAAGCACCTGAGTGTCCACATTGTTCCAAGCACCAGTGGGGTAACTGCAGGAAACTGGCTGGAGAATGCTTTAGATGTGGCAATGCTGATCATTTTATGGCAAATTGTCCTTTGAAACAAAATCAAGGTTTTAAGTAACAAGGTAGCAGGGGAGCTTCTAATGCACCCCCATCTGGTAAAGGTAAAGGCAGAGGAAGGGGTGGATCAACTCATCATGGATCTCAGTCCCAGAATATGTCAGAAACAGTTGACAGACCTTCTACTTAAATGGTTACTAGAAGTGCTTATGCAATGAAGCTCGGGAGGAATAGAATACTCCAGAAGTTATAGCTGGTACTTTTTCTTTATATAATTGTGACATACATGCACTTATTGATCTTAGCTCTACACATTCATATGTTTGTATTGGGGTTTCGGGTAGAGATAAGTTTAAAATACAACAGTTAGATTTTGACGTATGTGTAACTAGTCCTTTAGGACATAGTGTAATTGTTAATAAAGTGCGTAAAGATTGTCCTATAGTAGTTCAGGGGAAAGAGTTCCCAATAGATTTGATTGTATTGCCTTTTTATGAGTTTGATGTAATTTTGGGAATGGATTGGTTATCCAAGCATCATGCAGTGGTAAATTGTGAAATGAAAACAGTAACTGTCAGGGATGATGAAGGAAAGGAAGTGATAGTAGAAGGTAATTGTTCTAAGCTACTGACTAATGTTATATCAGCAATGCAAGCTAGGCATTGTCTTAGAAAAGAATGTGAAGCATTTCTAGCTTTAGTCTTTGACTCAAAAAGGGATACCAGTTGTGAATGAATTTCCAGAAGTATTTCCTAAGGAATTACTTGGTCTTCCTCCAGAAAGAGATGTTGAGTTGTCTATTGATCTATTACCTGGTACAGCCCCAATCTCTAGGGCACCATATAGAATGGCTTCATCTGAATTAAAAGAGTTAAAGGTTTAATTACAGGAATTGTTAGACATAGGCTTCATCAGACCTAATGTGTCACCTTGGGGTCTCCAGTTTTATTTGTTAAAAAGAAGGACGGGTCTATGAGAATGTGTATCGATTATAAACAGTTGAACAAAGTGACAATGAAGAACAAATATCCTTTGCCACAAATTGAGGATTTATTTGATCAGTTAAGTGGTGCGAGTGTGTTTTCAAAGATAGATTTGCGATCAGGATATTATCAACTCAGAGTTAAAGATGGGGATGTTCCTAAGACTGCATTCAGAACACATTATAGGCATTATGAATTCTTAGTTATGCCATTTGGGTTGACTAATACACCTGTTGCATTCATAGATCTCATGAATAGGGTATTCAGACCCTACTTGGATCAATTTTTTGTAGTGTTTATTGATGGCATATTAATTTACTCTAGAAATGAAGCTGAGCATGTTGAACATTTTAGAATTGTATTGCAAACTTTGAAAGAAAATCAGTTGTATGCCAAATTGAGTAAATGTGATTTTTGGCTTAAGGAAGTTTCCTTCCTAGGTCATGTTGTATCTGCTGAAGGTGTTAGGGTTGATCCAAATAAAATTGAAGCTATTGTTAATTGGAGACCACCTAGGAATGTACATGAAATTAGAAGTTTTCTCGGGTTGGCAGGGTACTATCGTCATTTTGTGAATGGTTTTTATGTCATTGCTTCACCCCTCACTAAACTGTTGAGGAAGAATATTAAGTTTGAATGGTCTAATCATTGTCAAGCAAGTTTTGAAAGGTTAAAGAAGATGTTGACTGAAGCTCTAGTGTTGACTCAACCTGTGTCAGGAAAAGAGTATGCAATGTACAGTATGCTTCTAAGGTCAGTTTGGGTTATGTATTAATGCAAGATGGTAAAGTTGTAGCTTATGCATCTTGATAGTTAAAACCACATGAACAAAACTACCCGACTCATGATCTAGAACTGGCAGTTGTGGTATTTACTTTAAAGATTTGGCGACATTACTTGTATGGGGAAAATGCAGGATTTATATTGATCATAAAAGTCTCAAGTACTTGCTTACTCAGAAAGAACTTAATTTGAGGCAGAGAAGATGGTTGGAATTATTCAAAGATTATGATTGTACAGATGACTACCACCCAAGAAAAGCGAATGTTGTTGCTGATGCCTTGAGTCGTAAGACTATGGCAGTATTGATGTTAAAACAGTGCAGATGGAAATTTACTTCGGATGGTGCATTACTAGTACAACTTAAGGTTAGATGCTCAGAAGGATGATGAAAAGTTACAATAGATTGTCAAAACAGTTTGTGAAGGAGATCAATCAGATTTTTTAGTGAAAGAAGATGGTGATGTATACTACCATAACATGTTGTGTATTCCTGATGACACAAAGTGAAAAGAATATTATTGCATGAAGCACATAATACTGCATTTACTGTGCATCCAGGTGGGAACAAGATGTATCAAGAGTTGAAACAATTTTACTGGTGGCCTGGCATAAAGAGGGATATTGTTGAATATGTTTCTAAATGTCTAACATGTCAGCAATTGAAAGCAGAACATCAGTTTTCTTTAGGTCTTTTGAATCCTATTCCAGTTCCATAGTGGAAGTGGGAAGATATTACCATGGATTTTGTTACTGGGTTGCCTCTTTCTCAAAGAAAATATGATGTTGTCTAGGTAATAGTGGATAAGTTGACAAAAGTAGCTCACTTGTTACCGGTTCGAACTGATTATTCTATGGATAAGTTTGCAGAATTATATGTGAATGAGATTGTACGGTTACATGGTATACCGGTATCTATAATTTCGGATCGAGATCCAAGGTTTACATCGAGATTCTGGCAAAGTCTACAAGAGGCTTTGGGAACACAACTCAAGTACAGTACAACTTTTCATCCTCAAACAGATGGACAATCTGAAAGGAAAATTCAGATTCTAGAAGATATGATGAGGGGATGTGCTTTGGAGTTTTCTGGAAGTTGGGATAAATATGTGGCCTTAATGGAATTTGCCTATAATAACAGTTATCAGAAGAGTATTCAAATGGCACCATATGAGGCTTTGTATGGCAGGAAATGTAGAACTCCAGTCTACTAGACTGAATTGACTGAATGTAAAATGATTGGTCCTAACCTTGTTAGAGATACAGAGGAAAAAGTTCAAGTTATCAAGCAGAGGATGAAAGAAGCTAGTGATAGGCAGAAATCATATGCTGACTTGAAAAGAAAAGATATCGAGTATCAAGTGGGTGATAAGGTGTTTTTGAAGGTATCTCCATGGAGAAAGGTACTTAGATTTGGGAAAAAGGGAAAGCTCGATCCGAGGTTTATTGGTCCATATGAAATTCTTCAAAGAGTCGGTCCGAGGTTTATAGGTTGCTCTTCCTATAGAATTAGCCAAGCTTCATGATGTGTTTCATGTGTTCATGTTAAGAAGATACTGCTCTGATGAATCTCATAAGCTACAAGTTCAAGATATTCAATTACAGCCAAATTTCACGTATGACAAGGAACCAAAGGAAAACCTGGCTAGAGAAATCAGGCAATTGAGGAACAAGTAGATCCCTTTGGTCAAAGCACTCTAGCAACATCATGGTGTACAAAAAGTAACTTGGGAGCCAAAGGCAGCCATGAGAAAGCAATATCCTCAATTGTTTAATCAGGTATGAATTTCGAGGACGAAATTCCTTGAGGGGGAGAGATTTATGAGGCCCCTAACATGATCCTAATTGAAAGAGTAGGATTTTATTTGATTAAGATTAAATTAAAAATGAAAATTCCATATAAAGTATGGGTCAAGTGATGAATTATTGTGTTATTAAATTAATTGCATGAAAATAAAATTTAATAATATAGTTCAACATTAATTAGAGTATAAAGTATTGATTTGGGGTAAATTTTGTAATTATGAAATAATTGAGTGGTCAATTTAAAAGAAGGAATTAGTGAAGGGGTCACTTTATATCATGCAAAAAGGAATGAGCTAATGGTAGGACATGCAATTTGTTAAAGGACTAGAAGGGATTTTTTTTTCTACTATTATATATAAGTTGATTTTAGTGGAAAGAAAGAGAAATGGGAGAGTGGATTGAGAGAGAGGGACAGCATCTATACAGCCTTGAAAGATTTCTTCTGTATCTCTTACAATTCTATCTTAATCTCTCAATTTATCTATGAATTATTAAAGAAAATTTCATGCATGTGAGTTGTTCAAGAAAATATTGATGTAAATTATTGAGGTATGGTTTTAATTTTGGTTATCTTCATCATCATCATCTTCTTCTCCGTCCTCTATTTGGAATTCATTTGGGAAAGCTGCAGGAAATGATTGATTAGAGAATGAATTATATTATAGACAAAGAAGGTGAAGGTAGAACAGACAAAGGAAAAGGTCTTGCAAAGGATTAAAAAGCTAAGGGAATTTAGACCAAGGTATGGGATTAGGGTCTTCTTAGTTTCTTATGGATGACTTTTGACAGAACATGCTTTAATTGATTGAAATTTTTAGATCAAAGAAAAAGAGAACTAGTTGTGAATTGTTGTTGTGGAAATTACACGAAACCACTGACCCTAATGAATGAAATCTTAGCATAAATTATATTAGGAATCTTTAATTGTAACGGTTGAAATTTTTTAAGTTATACTATACATATACCTATAAGATTGTTGAAGGAATCTAGCCTTAATTATGTCTTTGAATAAATTTTTATGATTTATTGAATGTTAGGTGAAATATTAACACATATTAAAAGAGAAGAAGGAATTTATATTTCTCTAATAGCTTCACTTGGTTTTATAATTTTTACAGCTATAAGAGAACTTAACATGATAAGAACTTGATCTATTTGAGTTATACGTCTTCGTCATATTATGTGTTGATGGTAAAGTTATGGAATCCATACAAGAGTTGCTAGAGTGATGAATTGATATAGATTATACAATCTAGGTATGTCGGGCTCACGACACTGTTCGCGATCTCAACATTGTACTATAAGTGACTTGCTGCTTTCACCTCTGTCGCGCTCGCGACCAACGCCACGCTCGCAACTGACTTGCATAGTGTATACTCTTCTTTAAATGTTTTACCTTATGGTGTGGAGATAACTATGATATTTTTGACACCCCTACATAGCATGTATAAAACCATAGCATGCTAAACATTCACATGAGTAGAATATTGAATTATATATATATATATATATATAGTTAAAGGATGTTTAATGAATTCTTGAGGTAATATATGATAAAAGAAACTAAATGGCATGATATGTTATAGAATATAGTATATGAGGCATGTGTTTTTATTAGCGAAAAAATAGGTATGTTCTTTTACTCGATATTTAAAAATGAAAGAGGGTATGTGATGCATACATAATGGTAGTTATTGGTAGTAAGCTTAAAGAACATGATAGGATATATGTTAGATGCTATTGAAATAAATGATGTTTTAGCAACGCTATGAACACTTGACATACCTAAAGATAAAACGTTCAAGTATTTGATCATGATGATATGTATGTTCAAACACAGATATTTGTATTACTATAAGTGTGCATGACTACATGTCATACACTAGAGATTTAAGTATGATGATATGATCATACATGAGCAAAATATATGATATTAGTTCAAGCATGATATATATATTAAATGAACTCGGAAACTATATTGCCTGCTACTAGAGTTCAATTGTGGATAGATAGGCGCCTATAGGGATATTGCAGCTGCCACCGTTGACCTTTATAGGTCTAAAGTATAGTTGATCCTGCTGGATCATGCATAGCCCATTTGGGTTGTTATTTGACCTGTTTGGGTCCTTGACCGGTCCACCGTTCATTTGTCCCTAATTGGGTCCATAGTTTTGATATCTTCGGATATCCACCGTTTTGATACCCTTGGGTATCCACTGATTCCGTTATCCATCCTTAGAACTTAAGCAGGCTAATTAAAAATATTAATATTTCTCAGTTATTCACGATATGATTTATGCATATGATAAATGGATTATCATGTTTGACTATGGTTTCTAATGCATATATTGGTATCTAATTACATGATGTACATATCTCATTATGAATTGTTTAGATTCGAGTATGTTGAATTTATTAAAGAGTTACATTGTTGTTGAGATATTGTGATTTGTTTTATACTTATTTCTATTATGTAAACTGTATTATTTTCTAGTATTCATATATTAAATAGTTCTGACGACCACTATGGGTGGTTTTCTTTCATGTTTAGTATCCCCACTAAGCTATATAGCTTAGCACGGGTTATTTGATCTGTGTAGGTCCTATTGTAAAAGCTTTGGCTCAGGAAAGATCTCTGCATCAGGACAGGCCAACACCAGAGTTATAGAAGTTGGTGTAGGGTTATTTTTGGTTAATTTTGTGCAAGTTCTTCTGCATGTTTAATATGTATAAGAAGGGCTATTTTATATATATATATATATATATATATATATATATATATATATATATATATATATATATATATATATATGTAATATGAAGTAAGTGATGTAATAAGTTTATTGAGAGGATGATAAAGTATGCATGTATATAGTAGCTAGAATGCTTAGTAATATATATATAATAGATGAATTGATAAATGTTATGCATGATAAGAAACAAAGTTAAGATAGTTATAACTAACATGACAATGATGAGTATGTTGCAAAATAAGTCACCATACGTATGTAATTAAGATACTAAAGTTGGGTGAAACACCTAATTGATGCATGAGATGCCTAATTAAATAGACTTTTTGTTATGTTAAATGTATACTACATTGGGTTAATAACCTTCTATTATAGGATTGAAAGGTCTTTTATGATACATGATAAAGGCATGAGATTAGGGTGTTTCATCAACAATTTGCATGTAATGAAACTACCCTCTTCTAAATAATTTGTTAAAACATTAACCCCACTTCCTTACTTCCTTTGACATTGGCCCCTAGATTATTAATCTCTTTTAATTGGATCCCAAATAAAATTATTTTATTACATTTGGCCCTATTTTTTTTAATTATATCAAAATTGACCACTTGCTTTAATTTTTTTTATTGTGCACTATTACACAAAATTTTTTTAATTAACTCTTTACTCTTTTGACACTTAAGAATATCAATCCATTAGGTCTTAACTTATAATAATTCACCTAATTAAGCTTAATTAGACTTTAATAACATATTAATATCCTTGAATTCTACTAGGGCCTATTTTGGGTCCTTACAAATCTCTCCCCCTTAAGTAATTTCGTCCTCGAAATTCATACCTATATTATTTACTCAAATACATCACTATCATTCTTATACGTTTGTGTCTAACACTATAAACTTTTTTTCCATACTCTCTCTATCAAATTCTCTTGATGCTTACTTTAACTTAATTTGCTTCTCTTATAACTCTATCTCCATAGCAGAGAATCTTATCATACAGTTATATCATTACTATGCTCAACGTATATCCTGTCAGTTTCCTTTTTCATTTGGGGCCTATACATGTAATATGATGATTGATGTTATCCTATGAGTGAATGATGCTTTCATATATGCAATAAGATGCAAATACATAATCTCATGTGCTATATATGTTTTTTGCCCCATCCCATGTGTACTGTTTTGTCAATTGCTCATACTCAATAAGGAAAACACTGACAGATATATATATATAATGAATCCTCAAATTATCATCTCAAAAGCCTCAACTATAGATCTTTTTCATCAATTAACATAGCTCCATCTCATGTATCATTATAAAATAATCACTATGTATTCTACTAATACACCTATACACAATCGCATATACTAATCATATTCATATATCATTGACAAACTTTCATCATATCAAATATTTAAAAACCATATAATTTTTATTTCTAAGTTTAGGATCTATCAATCCAAATAAATAAATTCTAAGGTGAAAGAGATATTTACCAAAAACTTGTTCAGCAACTTCAAACTCTTTTAGAACCTTAAGCTTCTTTTTCACTCCTGGATGTTGTTCTTTTAATCTTTTAGGGTCTTGGGCAATTTTCCAAAAAATGATCAGTACTTTCACATCTAAAACAAGCCTGATTTGCAACCCTACCAATGATTTTTAGAGCAATAAATGCACTTAGGGGCTCGAGGACCTCCACCTTCCTTGATTAAATCTTGCTTAAGATGTGGTATTTTGCTAGAGGAACCTTTTTCCATTATCTTTTTTCTTTTATTTGATTTCTCTTGTTTTGGGTTCTTATTATAGTTACCTTTAGTCTCATAGTTATTCTCAACATCTGTCATCATTCTTAATTTAGATAACTCTTGTAGAATCTAAGTTAAATCATGGATCACCTCTTTTAACCTTTCAAGCAAGGAAACCGATATTTCGACACAGTTCACTTTCGAAGATTCAGGAGCAGAAAAGTTTAAAGCCCCAGTACTATAATCTTTGACTATCTCATCTCCAGTTTCTTTTGACTTATCCATCCTTCAATATATACAAATCAAAACAATGATATCTGCATTAGTCCAACATAAAAAAAAAATTCCTATGACAACAACTGTAAACACTTATAGCCCAAAAATAGCTAAACTTAAGCTCTGATACCACTAATTGTAGCACCCTAGTTCTCTTAACCTAACAATATCAATAATTCAACTCCTTAATAATGCATCACTATTCTGTCAAATAAAAAAAATCTTACTATAAGGATTATCTTATACCAAAGCATAACTCAACATATATATATATATATATATATATATATATAATTGTTAAAGTATAATATTATATTTTATACAAGTACTATAACAACATTACAATTCTTCATATACAAAATAGTTGTACATTTACAAGATTTTCAACACAACATAAAACCCTCGAAATACAAAAAGGTACCAAAAGAAGACTATATACTTTATAATCTTCGAAGACTTGTGTTGGCCAACCTGCTGCAGATATCAGTCCTACGAAAAATTCATATCCTTGCAACTTACATGGATGAAACACCCGTGCTAAGTGCTTAGTGGGCAACACAAAATATGACAAACGACCACTCACAATGGTTGCCAACAAGCATACATCATGAACTACAAGTATACCTTATGTTCAAATGAAAGATATACCAATTCAAAATGAATAAACAATAGTCCATATATGATACCTGAATGACTTAATGATAGTAAATTTGACATTGGTGCTTTATATACACAACATTTAATCATATAAGAAAAATTATCTTTTAGACCTATAATTCATTCATTGAATGATATACCACTATTTACACTATGTCATACTTTTCACATACCACACACTTTGACATATACTAGGAATATATATATATATATATATATATATATTCAAATATATATATGATCAACAATAATATATGTATATTCATAAGAAAGACAGAGCATTAGTATTATGAAAGTTTATCATTTATCGATCTAGGATGTATTTGTGATTCTTAATGTACTAATGCATACATTGAATTACTAATTTAATTTTATCTCAAATACGAGTATCATATTGAGTTTATCACTTATTGATCCGTAAGTATTTTATGTGCATACAAGACATTAAACATCATATCCTAGTAGAAAGCAAGAATGAGTAGCTATAAGGAAAACTTATAACCCAGTGTTTTAATTGAAAGGTAATCATCGATATGAATACCTATACATAACTCTTATATTTCATTGCAAAGAAAACAATTATATTGACAAAATATTTTCATACCTTTCATATATGACAAATCATGAAAGCCATTTAACTAGCTAAAGCAAGCAACATATTACTCTAGGGAACATATTATCTTTAATATAGTCCATAACTAGATATTAGTGATGCACTGGTTCATTCATATAACTCTGTACATATAATTTTTTTATATGCAATAATTGTGCATAAACGTATATTACAAACTCTTTTAATTTCGTAATTTTCGTATGTGATAAAAATAAAAAGGAATTTCATATATAAAATATATTATAAAGTCAATTTAAGAATTGACATGCTTCAAGAAACTTTGAGTTAAACATCAAACTTTTCTTAACTTTGGTACAAAGCCTGCACTATTCTAAAGAGGTGGATAACGGGTTATACGATAGCACCCGAAGGTAAAAAACTGTTGATTATAATGGTGGCACCCGAAGGTACAAATAAGATACTCGGAGGTATTAAATGATGATCCCTTGTAGGGACAAAATTGTATGATAAATAGGTAAAGGAGACCCCAACGAGATCAAACAAATAACTTGGACCGATCAAGCGGACCCTAACGGGGTCGGCTACAACCCAAATAGGGTTTTTCAAATCAACTATAACTTTTAAACCCAAACAGGGACACTGTAACTTTTAATTTAAAGTGAACCTAAATAGGCCAAAACTATTCAGAAGCAGCTGCAAGGTACCCTTATAGGCATGCCTATCTATCCACTTCCTAGACTCAACACAGGCAGTACAACCTCTTTACTTTATCTTTTCTTTATTCATTCATATTCTTATATGCACATGTATACTCTTGTGTAACTATGAACAATGTGCTCATATACACGCTCATGTGTAACTTTCTATAAACCTGTGAACATGCTCACTGTTGGGAATTACTATTTTGTACTTGTAATCCTATTCAATCATGTAATAATTTTGTATGTCAAGACTATACTTATATAATGTCATTTGTACCCGTACATAATCATGTAAGAATATATATCTTCTTTAGTACATAAACATATATGCACAATTCATAAACAATTTATACAATTTGCTCATGTAACAATCACATCACAAGATACTCCCTCTCTAATGCATACACTTGTATACATAGTCTCATATAACATTGCCATTATATGCTTTAATAAAATTTCTATAATTGAGTCTATAGCACTGTAGATCTGTATTTTAGTATGCTAACATGTAATAGCACATATGCTTAATCATGTCATTTCAATTAAGTAAAGACAAATTCAAACATTTCACTTTAAACATATTCTTTGAATCATTACTCTAAAACATCTTTCAAGCTTCAAACCCAATCATGTAAGATCATACTATATATATGTGTGTGTGTGTGTGTTTATATGTACACATATATTCTACTAATCACATTACTTCTTTATACAAGTTACAAGAGTTGTGCTCGAGTAAACTTTCATAGATCCCAAAATTTCCTTTCTGAAAATATCTTATAATAAGGAATCGGACTCTCTAGTCAAAAGTTATGATCAAAACCAGAATTCAAGGAAAAAATGGTAAGAAAGGACAAAAAGGCTAAAATTTAACACATAAAAAGCACAAAAATCAAAATTCTTGCTACTATCAAATTTGGCATGCATATAAAGAAAACACACCTAATACTAAGATAAATAGGAATTTACCTTAACTTTGGCTCTGATACCAAATGTGCGAAATCCTAAGGTTAAAGAATTTGAAACCCCTTGAACATATACTTTGATAGCAAAGACAAATTAGATAAACACCCTCCCTATGTTCCATAAACAATAAGTGATTAGAAACGCAAATAATTGGGATAAAGAAAAAGATGAAAATGCCACAATCAAAACAATTGATAAGTAATCAAATTCTTTATGCAATAGAAAAGAAAAGTTAGCAACCTCACAATTCTCTCTAATGAATTCGACCAAGCCAAGAAGAGAAATATCTCAATGTTTTTTTAATTCATTAAAATCTTAAGTTTACAACTCATAATAATCTATTTACAAGGTGGCTAACCCTAATTAATCCTTAAAAGCCAAGACAAATCCTAATAAGGCCTTAAACATGATGTGGCCGAAATTACCATGGCCTTTACAAGACAAATAAGCCCACTTATTAAGTCTTAAACACAACTTAAAAAAACAAAACTAAATAATAAGTCTTGTTTAAAACCCAAAAGAAAGACTATTTAAAACCCAAATAACTAAAATAAACCCAACCTAATTAAGCCCTACACACCAAGCCCATTTAAATACAACTTAAATGAATCATGTAATTTTTAAATGAGGTACATGACATGTATAATTAAAGTCCAAAGTTGTATAAGCTTAAAATGACTTAAGTTAGCCCAATTTCTTCACTTGCTTCCAAAAGCTAAGTACTTTAAACTTGTGATATTAGTTGATGAAATCATCACGACTTGCCCCCCATGCTCGTATCAGAAAAACTAAATACAAAATAGTTTAATATGGTATTTATAAACACTTAAAGAAAATCCCAAACCTAATTGAATACCTATTAGGTCAAAATTTTCATTTCCATTAGGATTGATAATTAAACCTAATTTCCTTTTTAAGGTAATAAAACAAGACCAGATGAATGGGCCCTCCTACAAGTGGCGTGTAGCCCATTTAATTAAGGCATTCTTATTACAATAAATCCAAATAAAAATCATAAATAAAAAACCTAAGTAAAGATGGGCCTACTACAAATTAACTTAAGCCTAAAATAAGTCAATTCTACATCATCCCACATTCAGTCGCGAGTGTGATTGTTGTCGCAGGAGCGACAAAAACCATTTTGCCCAAATTAATCTTTCCTTTTTTAATGAACAGTACTATGAACAGTAACAACGATTTTTTATATATCTAATGAAAATTAAACAATAGAATAGAAAATTAAACAAGATAAATAAGAATTTAACCTAGTCCAAGCTTTAACACCAAATGATGCGGAACCCCGAGGCTAAAGAACCCGAAATTTCTAAAACACACAATATGGCATGAATAAAAATAAGAAATAAATCCCAAATCTAAAGAATCCCAAACAATATATGAATGAAAACTCTTATAATATATTGATTTAAGCACAAGAATAGAATTTGCCACAAAGTAAATACCTTGATAAGAATTAAAGTTCTTGATGCAATGGAAGAAGATAAGCAATCCTCTCCAAAGTAAGTTTCGGCCAAGCCAAAGAGAAAACTCTCAATTTAATTAAAATCAATCAAAAACTCTGAGAAAAAAACTAAATACAAAAGAGTTTAATGTGGTATTTATAACCACTTAAAGAAAATCCTAAACCTAATTGAATACCTATTAGATCAAAATTCTTATTCCCATTAGGATTGACAATTAAATTTAATTTTCTACTTAAGATAATAAAACTAGACCATCTGAATGTACCCTCCCACAAGTGGCGTGTAGCCCATTTAAATAAGGCATTCTTATTACAATAAATCCAAATAAAAATCACAAATAAAAATCCTAACTAAAGATGGGCCTCCTACAAATTAACTTAAGCCCAAAATAAGTCAATTCTTCATCATCCTGCATTCAGTCACGAGAGTCATGGTTGTCACGGCCGTGACAGAAATCATTCTACCCAAATTAATATTTCCATGTTGACCAGCCCCCCTGTGCATACATCACAACCCAATTCATCTGCCACCTACTTTTATAACTTGCAATATCAATTTTTACTTTTTGATGTACATAACTTAAGAACAAATTATTTCATAAATCAAAATCTTTAGCACTCATAATTTTTTTTTTACTTTTTTCTTTATTTGGCACAATTTTTGTTTTAGGTGCAAGATGACTAGACATTCAAAAGAATATAGAACATCAAATTAATATTAATATATAGGCTAAAGGCGCAAATCGCCCCCTAAAGTTTAGCAAAAAGTGCAATTCAATCTCTGAAATTTAATTTGGTGTAATATCATCTCTAATATTTGAAAATTAGGATAATTTAGCCCTTAAAATAACAGATTCGTAAATTTAACCATTCTCTATTGTTGACTACTGATGTGGCAACATGAATGACAAATGGCATGCCAGGATTTGACATATAGGATATGACATGGCTAAAAGGGACACGTCAACAGACACGTGTTCAATCTTTTAGTACCACGTATCATCCACGCCATCACATCAGAAGGTCAACAGACGAAAGATAATCAAATTGACGGAACCATCATTTTAGAGGTTAAATTATCTCAATTTTAAAATATTATCGATAACATCGTACCAAATTAAACTTTAAAAATTGAATTAAATTTTATGCCGAAATTTCGCAGATGATATACACCTTTAGCCTAATATATACAACATTGATAGATTATTGGCAATTTTATGGACAAAATTATTAGCTTATTGGCACTTATATGGACAAAATTATTAGTTACGTCATTCATCTATTTTGTTAGTTCTCATCCAAAATTAATGATAAAATTGACTATAGTGAATTAGAGCACTTGATTTTATGTTGCCAAACAAATAATTTAGATTAAAAAGAAAAGCAGGTTAATCTCAATTCTTTGCCCGTTGCAAATCGAACGGCACGTATCCATGCTCATTGGTGTAAGGCGCATGGAATAGGCTCCCGCCAAAGTAGGACTTCTCTAAAAAAAAAAAAAGAAAAAAAAAGAAACCTAAAATCAATATAAAATTATAATGAGCTTTTGACCAAAAAAAAAGCCCCCTCATGCACTGCACAGGTCCACCTCTGCTAACAGGTAGCTTGCTTGTGTAGCTGTCGTGAACTCCATGTAGAATTTACTTGAGAAGGGAAAATAATAGTTGGCAACCTCTTACTTTCCTCCACATAAGGGAAATCAGTAGTGTAATGAAGGCCACGGCTTTCATGCCTAGCCAAGGCGCTGCTCACCACCAGTTTTGCACAACAAAAAAGGTTCCTCATTTCGCAAGGCTCAAGCCCTACCATCGTCTGTTCCCATCCTTGCTCAAATAAGTGCTTCTCCCATTCTGATTCCAGCTCTTGGATACTTTGCTTGGCTGTTTCTAGCCTCCTTGTTGACCGAACAATTCCCACATAGTTCCACATAATTGATTGCAGTTCTTTCCTGACTTTTGCTGTTGTACACAGTATGTCATCCATTACACTTGTCCTAAGCAAGTTGGGCACAACTGGCCGACCCCACCAATTTGAAGCACTGACATCAAGCCTTGAGCTCTTCATTTGATCGACCGATGGCTGGACTGCTCTTCGGGCGAAAACCAGTGCCTCAAGCAGTGAATTGCTAGCTAGTCGATTTGCTCCATGCAAACCAGTGCATGCAACCTCACCTGCTACATAGAGGCCACGCACATTTGTCTCCCCCTGAAGCCCAGCCCGGACTCCACCACACATGTAATGGGCAGCAGGAACCACAGGAATTGGCTGACGGGTTATATCAAGGCCATACTTTAGACACTCAGCCGCGACGTTGGGGAAATGAGAGAATATCTTTTCACCGGGCTTGTGACTTATATCAAGTAACACATATTTTTCATTGCGCTCTTTAAGCTGGTCATCTATACTTCTCGCCACCACATCTCTGGGAGCTAACTCGGCTCTCTCGTCATACAAGGGCATGAATCTTTCCATCCCTAAATTATAGAGGATGCCTCCATCCCCCCTAACAGCTTCAGTGATAAGAAATGCATTTTCTCGAGATTCATTTACTCTGATGGGAAGGCCTTCATCAGCTAAAGCAGTTGGGTGGAACTGCACAAATCTGTAAAGAATAAAATAATTTTAAACTGTCAAAGAAATTTAATTAACATGATTCCCTAGTTATTAGCTGATGCATGTCCAATCTATAAGCGAAACATGTGGACTTGCTGAACCATATATTTGTCCTGGTGGAATTGTGAACCAAGAGAACAGTTTTGCAGCATAACAAGATGCAACTCATCCCTTACAACACAAGAAGATCCCCCTTATATTTGAAGAACCTCTCTTTTTATTAGCAAATGCAACTATTAATGAAAGCACGAAACTAGAATCATTCCTTTGGTCTTTCAAAGAATAAAGACTTTTGCCTTCCTGATGAAGGCAGAAGTTCCAGGAATGCAACTCTCGGCAATATGTCTATTTTTCAAGGACATGTAATCCTCTATATCTTTCGCATCACCAAGAATGGCAAGGTTGGTAACAAAATACCAGCATATATATTGCTCTGCAGGTGTATATGCATATGCATTATCAGGTAAAAAATGAAAAGGAAAATCGCTAATTGTAAAATATTCACTTTTTAATCAAGACTAGATGAGCGTTTCTTACTCCATATTGGAAATCACAGCTTGAGCTCTATGAGCCATTGCAATTCCATCTCCAGTGGCCACCTAAAAGAGGAGTTGACAACCGAAAAAGTACAGCTGATGTAGTACCATACAAATAAACAAAACTATATATTTGGCATGTTCATATTTTACATCAAAATCATTTGAAAAGTCAATAAGTTATATATACAACTTGAATCAAAAACTAGAAAGGTACCAGAGGATTTGTGGTAGATGGATAGATATGTCCAGCCCCACCAGATGCAAGTAAAGTCACTTTTGAAATAAATCGAATAACCTGTCGGGAAAAAAAAAAAAAAAACTCATTCAGGATAGAGGTACACCTTTGGCAAGACAATCCCAAAAAAACACAAACACTTGCATCACCTCTCTTGTCTCAGTATTCAGACTGTCAACACCGTGGCAAACCGTGTCACAACCATCCTACCAGTAAAACTTATTTCAGTATCACTAGTGATTCAAAGTCTCAAGTCTAACAATGTCAAATACATATAAAATGGACTACAGATGACATAAATAGATCAATCTTTTCATCAATTTGGAAATAGCATATAGTGCTGCGGCAAGACCTATCTAAAGAAATAATACAGCTGAAGCACATAGACTTGATATCATGTTTTTCAGCTTTTATAAAATTGAACCTGAGAAGTTAGCAAATCTACTGCAAAGTGGTGTTCGAACATTGATATATGAGGATCATTGACAACTTCCTCTAAAAGAGCTCGCTCAATCTCCCTCCCAGTCATATCAGCAGCATGGACAATTCTACTATGAGAGTGTCCCCCTTCCCTTGCTAGGTGTAGGTTTCCATCCTTACCATAATCAAACATTGCACCCATAGCTATGAGTTCTCTGATTCTGTCTGGTCCTTCTGTACAAACAACCTAGAGAAAATAATAAAACAAATAATGCAAACCATTGCAGGCAAAACTAAAACAAAAGTGCTTTTAGCATAAATCCTCCAAAAGAAAATGACAGTTTTGCATCAGCAGATCATAATTCAAAACCATGTTCCAAATCTTACTTTGACGGTCTCCTCATCACATAGATAAGCCCCTGCCACAATTGTGTCATGCATGTGACACTCCACAGAGTCCAAAGGACACAGCACAGCACTAACACCACCTTGGGCATAGTTTGTATTGCTTTCATGAGGCTCAGCCTTTGTTATTACCGCAACAGTTCCATGTTTAGCAACTTCAAGAGCATAGCGAAGGCCTGCAACTCCACTTCCAATGACAACAAAATCAAAATAGTTGGTAGAACCATCTCTCAAGCAAGATGACACACTGAATATTCTTGTTCCAAGAGACTTCCATTCCTTACTAGTTGCAAATGGAGAAAAACTACATTTCTTAATTTGAAAGATCTTGGATACTCCATGTGACCTGAAAGATTGTGCACCATATAATAAGTAATGATAATAAATCATACAAATATCAAGAAGGCTGTGATACGATAGGTAATGGAGTATGATTGTCTTGGTGCACCAGGATTCAGGACATGCTTGCCAAAAGGTGCAGTGATTTCCAAGGAAAAAGTAAACATGGCTGCCCGTCATTTTGCCTGCTTCTCATAAGCAATATTTCTCTTTGGAAGACCAACTTTGCAACAACATCACAGCAAAGCTGTAAAACACTTGCTTATAGGCATTCTGCGTGGTGTACAATAAAAAACCATGGAACAGAGCTGAAGGTAAGGGCCAGAGAGAGAGAGAGAGAGAGAGAAAGAAGAGGAGTGTTTTAGTTTAAAGAGACACAAACAGACAATTTCTTCTGCAAAAGTGCAATTTCAATCAGATGCTATTCGAGGAGGATTGATGATCATACAAAACCAAGATTAAGGGAATCAACTAGCCCCTAATCCAAAGCCTCTTTAAAGCATTTGATCACGCAATGTTATTGAATTTAATATAAGAATGTCTGACACATTTTAGCGCATGCTATATCCAAACGAACATCAAAGCAAATGCTGTGCTCAAATTAAAGAGTGGTGGTGTAAACTCCCTTATCAATACCATGATATCTTTTTCTGTAAGCATCCATGGAATGCTGCAATGGAAACCGAAGCAGACTGTGTACAGCCCTGTATCATGTATTTGTTTACCCCGTAGTGCAGATTGCCACTTAAGGAAACTATACTTGCTGCCATTCTGGTACCTCTGCCAGAAAAAAAATAAAAAATTAAAAAATGAACTCCATTAAAATTTGGACACGGAACAGAAGCCAATGTCCCAAAAGATTGTAAATTTCAATGTTAGCAGATATAATTAATCAAAGAACATTTATGCCAAGCAGAAATACAATTGAAAAAGTCGGAAAATTTTTTTCATTTCCAATGACCAAAATGCTCCCCCTATAACAAAATTGAGTTGACAGACGCTTCACACAGAATCCACCAACAAAAGAAATAAAAAACGTAAAGGAAACCAACACCCACAAAAGAGATACCTGAAGAACCGGATTCAAAAACTGAAAAATGCCAAAAGAATGAAGCGACGGTTATGGATAAGGCAGAAGCTCCAGTCACCAAGCAAATAACTATCAATCAACCAAAAAAGAGGAAGCTTTTTAACTGAAAGAAATATGCAAATGGATCCCAACCTCAGAAAACAATAATCAGAAAACTGAAACCCAGAATCCTATTGTCGTCATTTACAATAACAACATTAATTCAAAGTTTAAAAGGCAAATACCATAATCAAAAACTTACAATATAGAGTTGAATTCAATTGATGAGCTTAAGAAAGCCCTCCAGTAAAATCTGAATCTGTGTATTTAGTGGATGAAAACTAAAAGATCGTAAAAACAGGAAAGAAAGAGAGAAGAACATTGAAATTCTCAGAAGATTCGGTCGGATTACAAATAATTAGAACAGAGTAGCAAGAAGATGAAGATGTTTAGAAAGATGACAATCAGAAAACTGCAAACTCTTTTTTTATTGTTTACTTAATTTCTCTTTATTTAAGGACATTTTTGCTGGGGAACTATCGTGGAAATTCGCACCATGCTTTGCCTACAGGAGCGTGCTCGCCGCCCCTGCTTTTTCTTTTTCTTTTTCTACTGCATTCGTTCTTTTTAATATACCGTTTTTTAATAAAATTTAAATTATATTTATTTATTATTTTTTAATTTTTAATTTATTTTTAATTTATTTTTTAATAAAATTAAAATTAATTAAATTTAATAATTTAATTTTAATCATATAATTTAATATTAAATTTAAATTTATTTATTATTTTTAATTTAAATAAAAATAATAAAAATAACTTATAAGAAAACAAAAAAAGTAAAATTCTATTGCGCCTGCCGCCCCAACTCTTAAACTAATGTTGAGCAAATTTTTTTCTTTTTCTTTTGTAAACATTTTTGCCGGTTCCCATTCATTCCCCGTCTAGCTTTGTCTTTTACTCAACCGTTCAACGGCACAGTTAGGGCATAAACTTTTAATACGCTGATGTACTTTATTGGATCGGTGCTTAGATAACCGTTAGATTGATTAATAAAGAACTGAAAAGGTTGAGGTTCGTGATTTAACTGATTTGATCGAATTCAATCAAATTGTTTTTTTTTAAATATTATTAATTATTATAATTTTATAAATATTATTATATAAAATTTAAAAAAATATTTATCAAACATTAAATATATATCATAAATATTTTAATAATAAATTATAAAATATAATTTTAATTTTATTATTATAAATAATTAATTATAAATTTTTAAATATCATAGGTTAGAAATAGAAAAATACAATCATATCATGATAAAATTTTTTTATTTAGATAAAGTACTAATAAAACAAATACAAAAAATTTTAACATTACATATATGAATATAATTATATTTAATTACAATAAATTTAAATAAATAATAAATATATTAAATTATTAAATGATATCTTTAAAATTTAAAATAAAAAATTAATATTTTTAATTTAAATAAAAATAATAAAAATAACTTATAAGAAAACAAAAAAAGTAAAATTCTATTGCTCCTGCCGCCCCAACTCTTAAACTAATGTTGAGCAATTTTTTTTCTTTTTCTTTTGTAAACATTTTTGCCGGTTCCCATTCATTCCCCGTCTAGCTTTGTCTTTTACTCAACCGTTCAACGGCACGGTTAGGGCATAAACTTTTAATACGCTGATGTACTTTATTGGATCGGTGCTTAGATGACCGTTAGATTGATTAATAAAGAACTGAAAAGGTTGAGGTTCGTGATTTAACTGATCCGATCGAATTCAATCAATTTTTTTTTATTTTTAAAATATTATTAATTACTATAATTTTATAAATATTATTATATAAAATTTTAAAAAATATTCATCAAACATTAAATATATATCATAAATATTTTAATAATAAATTATAAAATATAATTTTAATTTTATTACTATAAATGATTAATTATAAATTTTTAAATATCATATGTTAGAAATATAAAAATATAATCATATCATGATAAAATTTTTTTATTTAGATAGAGTACTAATAAAATAAATACAGAAAATTTTAACATTATATATATGAGTATAATTATATTTAATTACAATAAATTTAAATAAATAATAAATATATTAAATTATTAAGTGATATCTTTAAAATTTAAAATAAAAAATTAATATTTAAATTTTAAAGATGTTATTTAATAATTTAATATACTTATTATCTATTTAGTTCATTGTAATTATACATATATTTACAATGAACCAAATAGATAATAAATATATTAAATTATTAAATGATAATACTGATTTTTTTAAATAAATAAATAATAAAAATTTAATATGTATATATGTGTGTGTGAAAATATACAAAAAAATTATGATTTTTTACACTTTTTAGTTAAAAATTTGATTTTTTTCAGTCCTCCGATTTTTTATCAGTTCAATTTTAATTAATTAAACCAATCAACTAACCTGTAGATTTGCAGTTAAACCGGTTTAATCATCCATTTTGGTTCGATTTTAATAACATTGCAATTTTCAAACCACTTCTCTTTTTCTTTTCCGAAATAAAAGACATTCAAAACGGATAAATATAAAATTTCACCCATCTTTCTAGTCATTGTACAAGAAGCGAACGACAACGCCGATGTGCAGGCAATTGGAGGCATATTGTCCGAGACAATCGGTTGCAGGCCACAAATCGAGACTGTAGACATCCACATTGCATATGAAAAGTTTGAAGTTAATTTTATTTGTGCCTATTTAAATTATATCTAAATGCATACAAATAATTAAATAACTTTTCGTAATATAAAAATTATTAAAATTAGAAATATTATACGTAAAAATAATTATAATTTATTTTAAGTTAAAACTAATATCGAAAAGTACATATAGCATGCTATATAAGCACTTTATATATACGTAAAAATATTTTTATGTCACATCATTAGATGTATTGTCACTTAATCATATCACATGGCAAAATACTTTTTAAAAAAATGACATATGGTAATACTTATATAAAAATTCAAAAGGATACATTTTCTAATATTCATGTATGCATAAGATGCTAACATTGTATATCGTATGTACTTTTCGATTTTAATTTTCATCAAAAATCGATCATAATTATTTTTACGTATAATATTACAAATTTCAATTACTTTTGAATCACGAAAATTTTTTCTGTTATTTTTATGTAAGTTAAGTATAAATTGAATAATTACAAGTGAAATTAACCAAAAGTCCGGTTATGGTTGTTTTGAGTTATGGCACAATTTAATAAAGGTGTTTGATCTAGATGCTTAATTATCACTGAAAAGTAAAAACGTATCATGTTTGGTTGAAATATAGCAAGAACCTCGGTAACCAGGAATGGGTCAGAACCAAACTGAGCTCTATGGGAATGTGATCTGAACTCTAAGGTTAATATAAAGTTGAGGAAGTTGGATTCAATTGATGTGATGCCCCAAATTCGAAGTTAGTTAATACTATCTCCATACCAACGTTTTCTTTTAAACATGGCTTTTGTAATTTTTTTTTTATTCCAATTCAACTATAGCTTTTCAGAATTTAAAAAAAAAATTAATGCATTTTATAAAATTTTAAAAAAAATTAGTGCATTTTTTCATTTTACCACTGTCTTAATATTCTCTATTATAGTCAATTTTTAATTTTTTTATAATATTGAAATATATTAATTAGTTTCTTAATTTTAGTATCAAGAGTTAAAAATGATGTTTAAAGGAGAACTGAAGTAATAGTAGTTTCAGACAAATAATAATACTTTTTTATTTGGTTTTCAAAATTTGAAATTTATGTAACACACTCTATGTCAATTCACAATCTAAATTGTTCCTTAATTAATTCTAGTATTCTTAACTCATTACCTAGTTATTGAAAAATTGGTAATATAATGGTTTAATTTTTTTTAGTTCCCAAACCTGTAAAGAAGTCAAATTTGTACTCCCAATAATATTTCTCTTACTTCCAAACTTCATTCAATAATTCACAATACTTCTATAATCTTAGTTCATTATACAGATCCACAAGCAATCACATTCACTTATGATTCACACTACATCCATCCGCATCAAACTCCTAAAAATAAATTAGTATTGCATGCCAATAATTTCATCATTGTCCTAATAATTTACATATAATTACTTAACAAAAGTTCAAAAACAGGATCTTCCAAGTATATGCCATACAATTCTTCAAGTACCTATCCAGCGACACCTGTCCTTGCATGCAATCATAACACTACACGCTAAATAAATCTAGTTGCTTAGTGGTGGATACATTTATATAAAATTTCACTCAACTTAATTTATTCACTTAATTCAATTAAATCACTATTGTTTTATTAAACACTTATAACTAAATAAATTTCTAATTTATTCGCTTTATATCAAGTTGATAATTAAATTGTTTCAAAAATTTTCTCTCTTATTTAATTTCAATAATTTCTCAGTTCGGGTGAAATTTATCATTTTATCCATACAGTTGACTTTCCTGATATGTTGACCGATTTTGACTTTTGGTTAACTTTTTTTAGTTGCTCATTTTAACTCCGATTTTGACTCAGTTAAATTTTTTTTTCGACTCCAATTCAACCTTAATTGTATAAATTACCATTTAGTCCCTTAAAATTTTTCTTAAGTGAAAAATTACAATTTAGTCCCTATAACTTCTTAATTACAAATTTCCCCCTTTTTAGTCAAATGGACTATTTTATTTATTTAAATTATATTTTTACCGTCAATTGATTATTTTTCCTTTCATTAAATGCAAAATTATAATTTTACCCTTATTAAGCATATATACTTCATTTTTCATCTTAAATAATTTTTGTTCACATTTTCAAATCTCTAAAATCAAAAATTTTTTTTTTACACAGTTTTATACAAAATTACCATTTTGCTTGTAGTTATTGACAGCACAAAAATCATGAACCGGATAAACGAATAAGCAAATCCAGTCACTGAAAGTGCCCACACTACTTGGAAGTATGCAACTACTCCTCGGTATATCAATAATAAGCCAGCTAATAGAATAATTAATATTTTTCAGAGCAATAGTAGAGAATGATAATACAAAGATAGAACACCGCGAGATATGTGCCCCTATGGCTAGTCATACTATTCTAAGATCATCGGTTACCCATTGACACTAAGAGTATAACATTTCATTACATTTTCATACTTTATGTCATTTCATTTTTTTATCATTTTACATGATAATTATCTTATGGTAACATACACAGAATTAAATTTTCGATCCTTTATGCTTATTAACTATACATTTTTCATAAATATACAAAATATCACCATAATATGGCCAAATCAAGCTCTTTTACATGTATTGGCCATTTGGCCACATTGAATTTTTTCACATCCATAACTCTTTATCATGCCTTTTTATATCATACATATTTCTTCACTTATTTAAACATCATCATATCAAAATTTCCTTGGTTTCCATACAATTTTTCTCACTTCCTTAATTTCCATCATTATGTAATGATATACATAATCACATACATTTTTCATTTTTCATTTTCATCAAGTCTACTACCTTACTCATACTTTATATTGCTTAATGTAACTAATTATTGCACTTAATGTTAATTTACATAATGTTTATTCAAGAAACATCATTCGGCCATAATTAGAGCACTTACTTTTAGTTTCTTTTCTTCACTAACTTAACTCCATACTAGTTCAATTCACCACAATATCAACTTATCTCGAGTTAATTCACCAATTAACCCTAGTTTACATAGTTACATAATAGAAATTTCAAGGAAAATTTATTGAAATAATTGAAATTAAATATAAATTGTATCCACTAACCTTATTTTGGCCTCTTTGACACCTATTCCACCTTATCCTTGCTTTTCCCTCCTAAAGAATGGCCTTCCTCTTTGAGTTTTTCTTTTGGCCGAAAATACAAGGAAGAAATTCATAAATTTAACTCAACAATTAAAGTAATTTAAACACACTACTATAGTTCCCTAAGCCTACTCTGCATGCTGGTATAAAATCTCCCTCAAATTCTAGCTCAAACTCATAAAACTACCAAAGTGTTCCTTAGGAATTTTACCTCAATACATATGTTTCCTGGCCTTCCCTTGTTACAAACCCCTTCTTATGTGATTATTTGAGCTGGAAATATGGAGAGAAAAAGCTTAGAAGGAAGGAAAATAGAGGAGAGAGAGGAAGAGCTAGGTTCGAATTCTCACAAGAAAGAAGGAGATGTTGGTCGATTTTTCTAGAGATTTTTAGATATTTGGCTTCTTATATATGATGACTTAAGTGTACCAAATGAGAGTCCAAGATTCATCCATTTACTATTGAATCTAATGGCTTCAAAATTGGCCACTTGTCACTCATCTAGGCACTTAGGCCTATCTCACTATCCTGAGCTCACACACATAATCACTACAATAAATTAGTCTCTCATATAAAATCTCATGGTCAAATTCTCATATTTGATCCTTCAAATGATCCGATCTCGATTTTGCACCTCAAAATATGAATTTTTGATCCCGATATCAAATTGTCCTGAAATTTTTCCCTAAGTGTCACTATATATTATAAAATATGTGGTAAAAATTTCAGCCCATTTTAATATCGTTTCGATATACTTTTAGCCTTAATGATCTGTTTGCCAGTCTAAAACCAGCATTTTTAGAATTACCAGAATTGTTATTTTTCAGTTTTTCGTGTGTCACTATACTTTTTATAGCATGTATATAAAATTTGAAGTCAATTGGCGATCTCTAAGGTCTCCAAATGGTCAGTCGAAGTCTTAATCAAACCTACGCTGAACTATGAAATTTTTCTTCTTTTGCTCTTTTGGAGGTTTATTTGACATCAATTTTCACTCAAATTGTACCACTAGACTCTACTTAACATGTACTTTCATATTTGATATTAAACCCACACTGCCCTTCGGGCCCCCTTCATCTGGTTTTCTAGTTTGGGCACGTTTAACGGTGCACTCTCTTCAAATTTTAGATCCCAGTCACTCCGATCACTCAGAAATCTGATCTAGGATAACCGTTCACACTCTACAGTATGTCATGCATGATAAATACAAATTTGGGGGCATTACAATTTAACTCAAATGAATTGATAAAACATAAAATATCTTTATCTGAAAGAAGAAAGTTGGCAGCTGTTGTTCCCGATTGGATGGTTGGTTCTTGCAAGAAAGAGCGTTTAGTTGGACCAGACGTTAACACTCCGAAGCTTAAGTTAGTAGCTTTCTAAAGAGAGTGTACTTAGAGAAAGAGTCTTAAATGTTTGATACTTAGAGCCACTATACGTTAGGCTATTTATAGGAGATAAATGAGGTGTACTTGAATACTTGGGACGTAATAACTAGCAGTTGGAGCAGACGAGCGACAAAGTAACAGGGAGTAAGTAGAAGGTATGGGCGATGACTTGTGTCAGTGGACTGATAGGACATGTTGTCCCATCAGTTCGTTTGGACATTGTATAGCCCCTGTCCTGTCTTCCAGCTCACGCTTGGTTCTCCTTGCTAATGGGCTTTGGGCCCTACAAGTGCTATTGGGCCTTAGAAAATATTTTTTCTGTGGTTATCACTTGTCTCCCCTCTAAAGGGTCCAATCGAATGAATTCAATTTTTCAGCATAATTTTTGAATTTTAGAAGGCGATCATCTGAAGAGACACATCTGTTTAGTTTAGACAGTTGTTTCTGTATTTAATGTGTGCGCGCGCGACGAGGGTGGTGCTTCATTCTCCGTAATATAATAATAGATTATTGACACATGACGACCATCCCATGGAGAGGTATTTGGAGTATTCAATAAGTTTTTGCCTATAAATAGGTAAGTTCAAGGTGATTTTTCTTCACTTTTCAATGATTCTTATCGAAATTCTGCCAAATTTTCTTCGTGAACCTTTGCCCTTTAAAACTTTAGCGATTTTTCGCTTTTAGATTTCGGATATTTCTCATAGTTCCTGTGAGATTACCCAAGTAAGTAAATAATACATGTTTACCTGCCTTTGATTTTCTTCTCATTCATCACATTCTTTACTTCTCCCCCTCACCGAAGATGGCTTCTAGCAGCAGCCATATAAGGACCGTGTGGCTGTAGCTTAACCTTCTAAACTAATAGAGGAGAAAGTGGCTAGGATTCCTTCACGGTACAATCTCTTCTGCAGAGGTGGTCGTGATGGCCCGTCCAAATTCTATGGTGATGACAGAGGGGCCTTTCGGCCATGAGAGAAATGAATGGTTCATTTACCATCTTTGGAGCTTGGACGCATGAATGAGGATTCCCTTTAGTGCATTTGAGGTAGCAATTCTTAAGAGTTACGGAATTGCTCCGAACCAACTGCATCCGAATGGGTGGAGAGCAGTAGCTTGCTTCAAGATCCTCTATAAAATAGAGGTGGTGGCTCTAACTCTGGACCTGTTCACCCACTTCTTCTATATTTCAGGCCGAAGTGATGGGACGGAGTATTATTTTACAAGCCAACCACAGAGAAAGCTATTCATTGTCTCATTCTCCAAGAAGGGCTTCAAAGAAAGATATTTTTTGGTGGGGATGGCCGATGGATTTGGAGTTCCACTATCTGATCAAAAGAGGCTACTATTCTAAAAGATCAGGCTACATGTCAATCCATGCACAAGAGCGATATCGAAAAACTAATAAGCATTGTGGCAAGGCAAGGAAAACCCTACGACTCCAACTATCTCTTGGGGACGTTGTTCGAATCTTTAAGCTCTGATGCTGGCAAAGATGCGGAACGTGAGCATTATAATTCGAGTGAGGGAGAAGCACACACTGACAATCATGTATTGCATGTGCATTAAATATAAATCAAGTGAAAAAGATACTTATCTCATTTCATCTCTGTGATGCAGCTGCAGGTATAATGGGGGAGGTCAAGCAGGCAGCAAGGGAGGATAAAAAGACAAAGAAGAGGAAGCTTGTGCTCTCCTCAGAAGTTCAAGCTCCAAAAGCTCCAACAAGTGACCCTTCCCACCTACTGTTGTTACTATTGCGTCCATTCCTACCCAACATTACTCATCTCGGGTCTTAGTTCTCGAGTTATTGCAGATGATCGGGCTCCACCAAGGCGACTGCGATGGCTGATTGATGAGTCTGACTCAAATGAGGCATTGCCTACTGCTATTTTCAATCAACATCTTGCTTCCAAATGAAGGTGCCCAATGGAAAGCTACTAAGCTTGATGAGGCTGCGAAGAAGTGGGTTGAAGAGGTGGCTTTGAAAAAAGCCTCCTTGTCAACAAAGTTTGCTCCTAAAGTGGCCGCGAAGTCTTCTTAGCCTCCTGTTGAGGTGGAGGTAGAGCCTGTTGTAACACCTCCAAATTTGCATTTGAAATATATAGCATGTTATAGAGCATGACTAGTTTCCTTAGATCCAGTTTCATAGTCATTGGGGTTAAATAAGATAGAAAATTTAGAAAGAATGTATTGATTCACATGCTGAGCTAGAAAAACCGGAGCCGGGGGACCTACAGGCAGTATGAGATTAATATAAAATATAAAATTACATGTCAAATGGAGTTCAACGGTACAATTTGAGTGAAAATTTAGGTCAAAGAGACCTTCAAAAAGGCAAAAGAAGAAAATTTTCACGGTTAAACTAGGTTTGACCATAACTTTGATTGCATAATTGGGAACCCTAATGACCACCAATGGAATTCAAATTTCACATATATGTTTTAAATATTATATGTGCACATAGAAAATTGAAAAATAGTGATTCTGACAATTTTGTAGTTTTGGATTTCGGAATGGCCTCACAGACCACTGAAGCCAAAAGTATGTCGAAAAGATGTTGGAATGGGCTGAAATTTTTATCATACCTTTTTGGATGTAACATGATCATCAGGGAAAAATTTTAGATCATTCTGACTGCGGGATCAAAAGTTCAATTTTTGAGATGAAAAATCAAGATCAGGTCAAAAGAGAGGCTAAATCCGAGAATTTGGCCACATAGGGACATAGAAGTCATTTTTAAAAATTTAGAATCATATGTGTGCAACTCCATAACAATTAGATATTTGAAAGTGCCTAAAATGGTGACAAGTGGCTTAATTTTAAGCCATTGGATTCAATAGTTTTTTAATGAATCTGGGCCAACCATTTGGAGTATTTAAGGGGCTATTAGAGAGATCTAGAACCTCAAAAGATCAGACCAAAAATCGTCCATCTTCTCCCTCTTTCTCCTTCAAATTCGAGACACTACCATATAAGCCTCTCACCATTTTCTCTCTCTCCTCTTCAATTCCCACCATATCTTCAGCTGAAATTACACTTAGATATTGAAATTACACCTAGATACATAAAAAAGAATATCTCTTCATTTTAAAATCAGTGCTGGAGCAAAAGAAAGTGAGAAAAATAAATAATTGAGGAGAGAGAAAAGTGACCAACTTAGGTAAATTTATGGTTTTTAGCTAGTTTTAATTAGAAATTTTTTCATAGCCATGTAGAATAACATGATTTAAGTTCATTAGCATCAAAGATTTGTTAAGAATCAAAGCATACATTCATGATTTTTTCCTTGGTAAATTCGGCCACTAGGTGAAATACAAGGGGAAAATCAAGCAATCAAGCCAAAGAAGCCAAGGGGAAAGAAAGGAAGTGTAGGTGGTCTCAAATTCAACGTTAGTGCATACTAAATTACACCTAATTTCATGATATTTATTGAATTTTCCCTAAATTTTGTATCATATAACTAAGGAAAATCACACTAAATGGTGAAATAAATTGATGTGAGCTAATAATATAATGGATTAACATGTGAGAGTCATGAATTAAGGATGAAAAATTTGAAAGAGAACTTTAACCTAAGTGACAAAATGGCTTTATATAGGTTTTCATAATGTAATCTTATAATTAATGCCCTAAATGATGTAAACTACATGATATGATGATGATAAAGCATGTTAGAATGAAAAACAACATGTGAATGACATGATAAGTATGTGTACATAATGATAAAATATGTGTAATTATGAAGTATACATAGATAATGAGGATGTAATAAAGCAAGAACACTAATAATAGGGTTAAAATCATGTATGGCATGTGAATTAAAAGAAATTAACATCATAAGCATAAGAATTCAAAGTGGCCGAATGGTAATCATAAGGAAAACCATGTATTTTCATGTGACACATGTAAAATGACATGTATGTATGATGTATGTATGTAAATTATATCCCTAAGAATGGGATAAGACCATATAAGTGATGTGACATGATGTGAACTACATAAAATAATACAAAATAAATGATATTGAGACTACATTGTATTGCCCTTAATGTACAGTAGGGAATCCGAGAGCATTAGATATAATGGCTAGCCATAGGGATACATTTATCGTGGTTACACCATGCATTTTATCATATTATACATGTTCTAGCTTGCTGACATATTAGATTTTGGGGCGCAGGATCACGACAAGTGATCTGGTCCCTATTTACATCGGGATGCAGGGTCACATCAAGTGATCTAGTCCCTATTTACATCATTGGAGTCCTCATCCCGCTTATCTGGTTCGAGAATTTTCACTGGCCATACTAGGGGCAAAGTTATAATTATAAAAAATTATGTGTAAATATGAAATTTTATGAATAATTATGTAAATTATGTGATTTATTGCTGAAAAAGATGAAAAATAAATTTAATTAGCTTAAAAAGGGTAAAAATATAATTACGCAAGAAAATAAAGATTAAACAGTAATTTTGGCATCAAAAATATGATTTATGAAGTTGAAATAGGTAATATGGTCAAAAAAGGTAAAATCATAATTTTTGAAAAGTTTAGGGATTAAATTGGAATTTACCATTTTATAAAGAAGATTAAAGACTAAATGGAAACTTTTACCATTTTGATGAATTTAAGTGAAAAGAATTGAAAAAGAAAGAGATGGAGCTAAAAATGACAAAATTTAAGTAAAATATTAAGTATAAGTAATAAATGGAAGTTTTACAATTATTATATCATTAAATGAAATTTTGTGTAATGCTATCCACCACTAAGCAATAAATTTGCTTAGCACATAGTTGTTGTGACTTCGTGCAGGAATAGGTGTCGCAGCCAAGAAGACCGAAGACTGAATGGCACACACACACACACACACACACACACACACACACACACATATATATATATATATATATATATAGGGTTATAATTATAAGTAACATTAGTGTGCATGTGGAAATTGAGATGTGGATGTATATATATGATGATGATGTGGTTGTGATCATGTGATGAAATTAGAAGTACTTGTGTGATTGACGAAGTTATGGATGAGGAGGTGGACATTATAGGGAGTGTAAATTCAATTGCAGGTTTTAGGAAGAATGAAAAATAAGTCGTCATGCTGCTCAAATTGTCACTTAAGAAATAACGAACTATTATTTAATTAATTAACACTAGACTAAGTAATAATGGTAATTAATGAGTAGTTGTATGGAATTAAGTAGTAGGCTGTTACACCTGTTGCTAATCCGACCGCAAAACCTACTGCCAATCCGACAAAGGCTTCTGCTACCGTAGAATTTGTAAACATAGATACATAGATTTTTCTTTTCTTCTTTTGTAAAGTTTGCGATACAATGTAACTGGAACAAATTTTATTTGAATGCAATATAACTTTTCTTCTAATTGTGACTTCTCATTCTAACTTAATGCAATTTTCATTCTGAGTATGATACTTCCTAAATTCGAAGAAACTTTATGAGCTTTACAATTAATAACTCTCGAACCAGTGGTTGATGTGTCCGATCTGACTAAGAAAAATATAACCAGTTAGTTTGGCGTGAGTTATGATTCAAGCTTTAGGATTAAGCGCATGAACGTCGAACATAGAGAATGACCTTTCAGTCTCGCATTTACTTTGAATGTTGGCGAGCAATTGTTAATTTGCATTCCAACTCATGATAGTTGCATAACACTTAACCCAGGATAAATTGTTAATTCAATTCTTGACCCTCGCATTTTTGGTTCGGAATTAACATCGTACCTACCGAATGAGTTGTGCATTTTTGGTTCGGAATTGACATTGGACCTAGTGGATAAGCCAATAGTAGTTATGTGATTTCCTTATTTTTGGCTTGGGATTAGCATTGAGCCTGACGAAAGAGCTTGACCTATAAATAATTGGTTACATACATCATGTATAAGCAAAAATTAAAATTTGTAACCAATATATCTAATCTTGCCATGAATTTATAATATAAATATTAATGAGAATAAGAAAAATCACCTTTGATTTTTGTTGAACAGTTGTTTTTCCTTCTCATCGGGTTGTAGCAAACCACAGTATCCAAAATAGAACACCTCCAATTGTAATCCACACTAGAGAAGGATCAAATGAACCAAAAAAATGATGGAATCACAAGGTTGGTTGAATTCTCATTGATGCTAGCAAGGAGAGAGTAACGGCTAGAGTTAAGATAATAAATAGAGAATTTCTTTTCTTATGGAACTCACTTAACCCTAAATCCCATCATCTTGGATTTTATAGTTAGGTTAAAAATCCAACTTCATAATGGGATTAGGCTCTTTAAAATTGTTGGAGAAATATTAATTGGGCTCCTGAAAATATTATTAATTTATTTAGGCTCAATTAAATCCAATTTAAGTCATTTCTCAAAAGACTGTACACATAACCCATAAACTAGGCCCTTTATACATTCACTTGGATTTAATCATCTAAATTAATTCTAAAGCCATCCAAATTAAATATATAGAATCCATAACATTTATGAAATATATTTAATTTATTTTAGTCTAAGAATTAGGCCTCTAAGGCCTTCGATTTAAAGTTGGTGTGGAACCCATCCTCTTGTGAGTTTCTGCGCCAAAGCCAATTCTCTGGGCTTTATATATTCCTCCAATTGATCTATTAATTATTATATTAGCCCTTTAACACTTATAGTCCAATAATAATTAATTATGAAATATAATATTTTAATGAGGTCCATTTTGCAGAATATTTCTAAAAAGTTCTACGAATATTTCTACTTGATCATAATTAATTAAACTTTTTAATTAATTATTCTCTTATTCATTTCTCTTCTCCTATAATAATATCAAATATTATAATCCTTGTCATTTTTTCATTTTATCCTTTACTCGATATGTGTGTGACCTATTGGGTTCATGTCCATATTGGCAGTATAATATGTAATTATGAGTTTTATTCAAAAATCATATGATTTAAAATTCTTTAAATCATCTTATCAATCCCTTATTGATATTTATGATACACTATTATACAAATCATAAGCGGCCTATAGCTAAGCATTATGACTACCTAAATGTCAAGAAAGTCAAGTGGTTTGACTATACCCTTCCATAAAAACAGTTACCGTTCAATTACTCCTTTCACCACTCTTATCTCAATTAGATTTTGAGTATGGATTTATGTCAACCCATATAAATCTAATTATGTATGCTCTATTAATTTAACCATTGTTTCCAAAATGTTTTTCATAGATTCCTATCCATCTTGGCATATTACTCTGGCCAGAGATTCTTTGAATAAGGCAATATAGAATCATGAGAGATAACTTCCCTTAATAAATCTGGGATAATGAATCCTTTATCGATTACTCAACTATCTTCAAGTAGGTTATGATATACCTAACCTCCTAATTATGTTCACCCCCAGTTGGAAGTAATCAGTTATAGAGTCAAAGTATATCACTTGCTACTTAAGATAACCTTGGTGATCTCAAGTCTAAGGATACAAGACAATCGCTATGAAGAGATTCCTCGCTGACATAGATTTAATATCCATGTGAGGATTCTCTTGGTAGGTCTCTAATGAATGTGTTCTTCTAATAAGCATCCACATGTTAGCTTTGATCATCACCCATAATCACAGTTATGAGAACCACTGCTTGAACTATTCAAGAAGCATAACATATGCTAGTCTGTCCGGGTTAACAATGTCCTATCTTGTTAATTCTATGACTAGGGATATTTAAATATTATCACATTTGCATGCAATAGACATCTCATATCATGAACATTTTCATGATTGCCTTTACACTATGTTTATAATATCTAAGACTTCATTTATTAATTTAAGATATACAAACTCGTATTTAAACATAGCATTAATAAATGAATGATGCCTTTTAATAAGAATATGAATATATATATATATGAAATACATCCCTTTTACATGGGCTCTAGGTCATACTCTCTAACATTCTCCCACTTGCACTAGAGCCAATCACTCATATGTCTTAAATCCATGTTATTTATATGGTGATCTTGCTTAATCTGGGAAAGTGCTTTAGTGAAAGGATTGACCACATTATCATTTGTGGGGACCCTTTCTATCTTCATATCATTTCTAGCTATTATTTTCCTTATGAGATGGTAGCATTTGAGAACATGCTTGTATCGCTGATGAAACCGTGGTTCCTTTGCTTGTGCAATAGCTCTATTGTTGTCACAATATAAAGGAATTGGATCAACGATGCTAGGCACCACTCTTAGTTCAGATATGAATGTTTTGATCCATACTGTAACACCCGATAGTCGGACATTGGTCCGAATATCAGTGTCACACTACACTGCGATGGTCCATAAATTATTATTAAATTATCCATTTGTAACATTCATTATTTTAACCATTTAGTTGTGGGTCCCACATTTTAAAATATCTTATTAATTAATCTATAGAAATTCGGGTAGCATAACGGCTGAAACCCAAATTTTGCCTTCCTGTAAAAGCTACAAAACACTCCTAAAATATTCACAAACATCCAACCCAACCTCTACAATCTATACATATACTCCACAAGATCATCCAAATACAGAACAACAGTCATTTCTAAAATTTTACATATAACCATACATATATACAATACAATTCTTGTGCTTATCCCATCTACTTATTTACAGCACATAACATATATATACAAGTCCAAAACTATATATATTCCCCAAAACTAGCCATGTTGTCCTACAAGGCAACATCTATATGTACATGCTAAACATAACCACAAAAATGTTGGATCCTTCTAACATTGATTCCCTTCCAGTACAAACTCCGTCTCTATCTCCTGCATGCAGTACAAAACCACACACTAAGTACAACTGATGTGCTGCAGTAGCTGAAATCACATTTGATAAGAAATTTGATTGTTCCCCATCTACAGTTATTTTTGTTCCATCCCGGGTCATCAAGGTGATTCACTTTAACCGACAATATACTATAGCCCAGTGAGCATAAAGCCAATCTATACCCAAAATAATATCAAATTCTCGAAATGGAAGGGCTATCAAATCAGCAGGAAAGGTATACTACCGAATACTAATAGGGTAGTCCCGATATACTGTATCAACTATCACACTGTGCCCTAAAGGATTACTAACTTGAATATCTTACTCAAACTGTGCAATAACTAACCCTTTCCTTTATGCAATCTCAGTGCTAATATAAGAATGTGTCGACCTAGGGTCAACCAAAGCATAGATAGAAGTACAAAAGAGAGAGAATTTACCAACAATGATGTTAGGTGCATCCTGATCCTCCCTGGCCCTCACAACATAATTAAGGACTGCAGGTCAACTCTCTGCTACACTCTGGCTTCGTCCAGCTCCTCTACCAGTAAATGATCCTGAGGCTGCCCTTCTGCCTCTACCTCTCTGTGTTGTGGCTCCAGACCCAGCTACTTGAGGTCCTGATATAGTTGTCTGAGCTCTCAGACAATCTCCAACCATATGGTCTCTTGATCCACATCCGAGGTAAGCTCTAGTACACCTCCAACATTCCCCTGGGTGTCTCCTATCGCAAAAATCACATATAGGTATCCCTGCTCCTCTACCAATACCAGTAACTTTAGGTGGGCTAACTACAGATTGAGCTGGGGTACCTATCCTGGCAGTTGATCTCTAACTCTGAGTAGGCACTGGGGGTACATCTGGTATCTATGAAAAAGGATTTTGTGTCTTCTTTCCAGAACCACTAGGGCTGCCAAACTGGGATGGTCTCCTTCTCTGCTGAGATCTACCATGTCTACCAGCCTCATTAGTCTGAATGGACTCAACTCAAGAAGCTGCAAGTACAAAAGATCCCATATCCACATACTCTTGAGCTGCAATGGACTCCCTGATCTTATTATGGAGACCCTGCTCAAATAATTGACATGTCTTCCGCTTAGTCAAATTATAATTTGTCATATAAGCCAAAAGATGCTCAAACTCCCGCTCATATTCCTGTACAGATCTATTCCCCTGTCTCAGTCTTTAAAAAGCACTCTCCATAGCCCTCTGATCACTTTCCCAATACATTTATTTCCAAACTGCTGTAAAAAGAAATCCCAGGTCACCTGCTTAATGTATACCGTCGGACTGTCTCCCACCAAGTGAAAGCTGATCCCTGAAATAATGCAATTGCCCCCTCAAGCATCTCCTCTGGCGGACTATAAGTGATATGAAATAATCTATTCAACCTATCCAACCACTCCTCAGCTTCCACAGCTATAGTCTGATCCCTTCCAAAGAAATTCTCTGCCCACAATTTCTGTAACTGCTCTAGAATAGACCTTCTAGGTAGGGGTGGAGGTGGCTGCTGCTGTTGTGGCTAGGGTGGAGGAGGAGCCCGTATCCTCTAGTATAATAAATTCGCCATCATTTGCATGAATTCCTAAGGTGTAGCAGGCGGTGGAACTGGTGCAACTGGAGTTGGAGCAAGCTGACCATGATCCTGTAACTCTGTATCACTCACATTTAGAGAGGCTCCACTTTCTCTTCATCAGCATCAGTGCCCACCTGAGATCCAGAGGCCATCTTTACACTATTAAATAGATACAGGGGACAGATAAACATCAGTTTCTCCAATAAAATCACCTTATAATTAAAACATCTCAGTTCATGGCATGTATATACATAAAGAATCTAAACACTCAATCAAACTTAACTCCTCATTTCTCCGACCTTAGGACTGCCTAAATCAGCTCCAAAAGATGAATTTTTAAAGTCTTCAAAAAATCCATTTTATCATTCCAAAAATTCATATACATAATTTCTAGTCAATTGGTGAAATCGGAATAATTTTATGAAGTCCAGGGAATATTTTTAAGCCAGTCAAAGTTTCCAGTCAACTATATCGGTCCCATTAATTATTTTATTGTTCCCTTTTGGAGACCTATTTGACCTCAAATTTAGGCCAAATTATAACACCAGATTCGTTATGAATAATACTTTCCAATGGTGAAGAAAAAAATTTTATGAGCCCGGTGGGCCATATGTGGCACTATTCACCTTGGAAAGTACTATTTACATGATCGGCAATTTCTGTGGTGTTACACATACTACTTCTTTGGCTGCCTTCGAAGTAGTAATGTACTCAGCATTTATCGTGGAATCAACAATTGTTTCTTATTTGGAACTCTTCCCTGACCGGTGTCTAGCAAGTGTACTAGATTGGCTAAGTAATATAGAAAAATATAATTATGACCCAAAATATCGAACCCAAGGAAAATTTGTGTTTGTGTAAGTGATTTTAATTTTAAAACAAAACTTGTGTGAAGAAGAAAGAAGAGAAAATCCAAAAGTTGTGATGGTTGAAGTTTAAAAAAAACTAAAAACAAAACTTTAATACTAAAAATAAAATAAAATAGTTGAAAGAGTTGAAATAATTGAACAATAAACAAAAAAAAGCAATTAAGTGAATTAAAAATACATATTAAAAAAATAATTTTCACTAAAGGACTATCCACCTTAACCAATATTATTATGACTTAATCAAAAGAGAATTACAAGTGATTATGAAGAATTCAGATTAATAAAATCAGATAACTTTACTCAAGATTATCATTCCAAGCATTAAAATTCCCTTATTCAAAACAATTCAACACTTAGCATAAAGATCTGAATTAATTCTCCTATATGTCTACTAAATTCTTTCTCAAGTAATTGAACTTCCACCTATTCTTAGTTACACTTTTTCTTAATCTTAACTTACTTTAATTAACACAAAATTATCTCTTATTCAAAACATAATCATGCATCAACTTAAATAAATTAAACTAAGAACATGCTTATCAATAATTAACTCAAAACCAATGACTAACCAATGTTTAATCAAATTAACCATCAATTTTTAGTTAAATAAAGATAAGATTGTGTTTAAGAACTAAGAAATAATCAAACTTGTATTAAATTAAAGCATAAGCTTAAGTCATAACAATAAAAGTTAAGGATTCAAGTATCCTTTAGTAAAAGTTAAAGAAAACTACTCACTAGACATGTTTAAAATCAAAACAAAGCTTTAAAAAGAAATACTGAATAACAGAACAGATAAAAATAAAACTATGTAAAAACTTAAATGCTAAGCTATCTCTCCCTTCTTTTCTCCTTAGCTTTGATGCCTTTTTATAGACTGGAGTCACTTCCAAAGAAGAAGTTTTGCTAGCCAAGACTTCCTTTTCTAAGGTTGAGTTGGAGTTTTTCTTGAATAGGAAGACTTCTATCGTTAATTTTCTATTTCTGCATGTGAGAGTAGTCAAAACACCCTGGGAGAGCATGTTTCCTACTTGGGAGAGTAAAATTATGCTTGGGAGAGCACTTTGCTTATGCCTTCACATGCTCCACTTAAGTTAACTTTCCCACTTTTGCCCTAAGTCTTCTTTCTTCTTGCAATTTCAACCTTTCTTCTTTCATTTAAACCCCTAAAACACCAAAATTCTCAATTAAGCCCACAGATAACTAATTTAACAAATTAATCATAAAATTAACTAAATTAAGCACCTAAAAACACACTAAAAACATAGTTTAATTCACAGTTATCACTTCCATGATACGGATCCAAGAGGGCTATCTTATGCCATTGAAGAGGGGCAACCTTATGACTTTCAAATGGGTCAAAATGGAGTTCAAACACATAAATATAAGATCCAAATGTCATTGGGGCATGCGCGAATTTATAGGAGGCAGATTTAGTGCTTTACCATCAATTTTGGGCTTATACAACTTTGGGCTTTAATTGTACAAGTCATGTGCCTCATTTAAAAAGTCACATGACTCATTTAAGTTGTAAATGTGGGCTTTCTTTTAAAGGGATTATTTAGTTATTTGGGTTATTAGTTAGTCTTTTATTTTGGGCTTCAAATTCGTCACTTTACCTTAGTAGGGTTTTAAGTAGTTGTTTTAGCTTATTTTAGGTTAAATTTAGTGTTTTAAACCTATTGGACTTATGTATACCCATTCCCTTAGGGTTTGGAGGCTATAAATAGGTTATTATAACTTGTAAAGAGGGATATATATCATTGAATCAAATTATAAACTTTTGAGAGTTTTTCTCTTGGCTTAGCCGAAATTCTTTAGAGAGATTGTGAGATTGCTTGCTTTCTTTTCTATTGCATCAAGAATTAGATTACTTATCAATCATTTTGATTGTGGCGTTTTCTTATTCTTCTTATCCCAATTATTTGTGTTTCCATTCACGTGTTGTTTGGGGGTTCAATAGGGACGGTGTTTGTCTTCTTTGTCTTTTGAAATCAAAGCGTATGTTTAAGGGGTTTCGGGTTCTTTAACCTTGGGGTTCCGCATCATTTGGTATCAGAGCCAAAAGAAAGGTAAATTCCTATTTATCTTAGTGTTAGGTTTGTGTTTTCTTTTCTTTGATTTCTTTATGTTTATGCCGAATTAGGTAGTGATAAGTTTTGATTTGTGTGCTTTTGTGTGGTAAATTTAGCATTTTCTTTTCCTTACCTTGTGTTTTGTTTCATTAAAAAAAAAACAAATTCTAGTAGTAGTAAGCCTTTAGATTAGTGAGTGAATAAAAAAAAAGAGAGAAAAAAAAAGAAAAAAAAATCGTGGTACTGTTCACGATACTGTTCATCACACTGTTCACGGTACTGTTCATCGCACTGTTCACGATACTGTTCATCAAAAAAAAAGAGAGAAAAACGTGAAAGAGAAGAAAAATAGAAGAAAAAAAATTAAGGAGCAAATTGAGCAAGGATAGTTTATATAGCCTAAAGAAATCCTAATCCTTTCATAAGAGGGAAAAACTAATCCTTTTTGCTTTAGGATTGGGAGGGGCAGCATTTACACCTTTTCCAAACACCTTTGGGAATCCTCTAAAGGGTAGGAAATACAATCCTTATTGCTTTGGGTTTAGGTTTTCAAAATCCAATCCATACTTGATTTGGAATTACAATTCTAGTCCTACTTAACCAATGATTTACTTTGCAATTATTGAACCACCATTTGTGCTATCCATTTGTGCCACCATTTTATATCATTTGTTATCCATTTGTGCTGCCATTTGTTATCCATTTGTTCCATCATTTTGATCATTTTTGCTACCATTTTTTATATCATTTGCCATCATTTTTCCAATCATTTGCCACAATTTTGTCACCATTTTTGGCATCATTTGCTATCATTTTTTTTCCATTATTTTTCTATCATTTTGCCATCACTTTGCCACCATTTTGCACACAACTTGATACACTAATCAAGCTTGTTACACCATTCGGCCTAGTGATAATTTTGGCTCTAAATTGAATTGTTTTTGCATGCAACCTACTTCAATTAGGTCTCTTTGTCGATTTCTTGCTTTGTTGGGTAGAATATTTAGGTTCTATATTTGGTATACTTTGTAGTGAATCAAATTCATTCATTTTATCCATATTGTCATTTTCCTTGATTTTTGTTGCTTATTTCTTTGTTTTAAGCTAGTTGTTTGTTCCATTTACATTGTTAGAGTATCGTTGCTTGTCCAATACTCTAATTTACTTATCATCAAGTGGTACACCACTCTTGTCCGTGTATCACCTCCATTGTGTCTAGAGTCTTCTTTTCTAGTTTTTGAGCTATCTTTTGTTGTTAGTTATTATTTCCTTGCTTTCTTAAACGTGCTCAAGTTTTTTGATTTGTGATTTAAATTCTGAAGTGCAATTTTGAAGTTGCAAGCTTGAGAGGAAAAAGGCAAGAGAGTGAGAGGACATTAAGAGGGGTAAAACCCAAATTTTGAGTGAAACACGAGTGAATGTGAGGATGTTTAATCACAAGTCCAAGCAACATTTACATCAAGATGAAAGGAATGCGTTTAAGGAAGATATAAAGTTGTTAAGGCAAGACCTTAATAATCTAGAATGGTTGGTTAGGCAATATTTCGAACCACTCATCAGAATGGAGGAAAGCAAAAAGAAGAAAAAGAAGGAGGAAGTTATCCTAGAGGAAATAATTTGTGAACCTGAAAAGGGTGATATAGATATAGGCTTTGATAGTGAGGTTACTCAAGACCATGAAGAGGATGTTGTTGATGAGCTTGATAAGGAAAAAGAGGTTTTGTGTGAAGTTGAAGATGTGGAGAACGTGGTTAAAAAGGTAAATGAGGTTGTTTTAGAGGTAGAAGAAGATAATGATGTTGTACATAATGCAAAAATATTTGAAAGTGAAGATGTCGTTGATTGTTTGAGTGAGAATGAAGAAACTGGTTTAGTGGAGATGGAAGATCTGCATGTTACAATTTCTACTCTACCGCATAAGGAGGATAAGGTGCACATGGGAAGTGACGAAGGTCATAATCATACATCTATATTAAATACTAACCATGTTTTGCATAGTCTTTTTGTTTATAACTTGCAGGATCATGATGAGTTCCTCAATGAAGAAGCATTCATACTATTTCCACCAATGCCTAAGAATATTTATGAAGATGAATGTATTCCTCAAGTGCCAATTCCCAACTATTGCAAGACGAAGATTCGAGGACGAATCTTTTCTAAAGAGGGAGGGAATGATACGGATCCAAGAGGGCTATCTTATGCCATTGAAGAGGGGCAACCTTATGACTTTCAAATGGGTCAAAATGGAGTTCAAACACATAAATATAAGATCCAAATGTCATTGGGGCATGCGCGAATTTATAGGAGGCAGATTTAGTGCTTTACCATCAATTTTGGGCTTTAATTGTACAAGTCATGTGCCTCATTTAAAAAGTCACATGACTCATTTAAGTTGTAAATGTGGGCTTTCTTTTAAAGGGATTATTTAGTTATTTGGGTTATTAGTTAGTCTTTTATTTTGGGCTTCAAATTCGTCACTTTACCTTAGTAGGGTTTTAAGTAGTTGTTTTAGCTTATTTTAGGTTAAATTTAGTGTTTTAAACCTATTGGACTTATGTATACCCATTCCCTTAGGGTTTGGAGGCTATAAATAGGTTATTATAACTTGTAAAGAGGGATATATATCATTGAATCAAATTATAAACTTTTGAGAGTTTTTCTCTTGGCTTAGCCGAAATTCTTTAGAGAGATTGTGAGATTGATTCCCAACTATTGCAAGACGAAGATTCGAGGACGAATCTTTTCTAAAGAGGGAGGGAATGATACGGATCCAAGAGGGCTATCTTATGCCATTGAAGAGGGGCAACCTTATGACTTTCAAATGGGTCAAAATGGAGTTCAAACACATAAATATAAGATCCAAATGTCATTGGGGCATGCGCGAATTTATAGGAGGCAGATTTAGTGCTTTACCATCAATTTTGGGCTTATACAACTTTGGGCTTTAATTGTACAAGTCATGTGCCTCATTTAAAAAGTCACATGACTCATTTAAGTTGTAAATGTGGGCTTAGGCATGTGGGCTTTCTTTTAAAGGGATTATTTAGTTATTTGGGTTATTAGTTAGTCTTTTATTTTGGGCTTCAAATTCGTCACTTTACCTTAGTAGGGTTTTAAGTAGTTGTTTTAGCTTATTTTAGGTTAAATTTAGTGTTTTAAACCTATTGGACTTATGTATACCCATTCCCTTAGGGTTTGGAGGCTATAAATAGGTTATTATAACTTGTAAAGAGGGATATATATCATTGAATCAAATTATAAACTTTTGAGAGTTTTTCTCTTGGCTTAGCCGAAATTCTTTAGAGAGATTGTGAGATTGCTTGCTTTCTTTTCTATTGCATCAAGAATTAGATTACTTATCAATCATTTTGATTGTGGTGTTTTCTTATTCTTCTTATCCCAATTATTTGTGTTTCCATTCACGTGTTGTTTGGGGGTTCAATAGGGAGGGTGTTTGTCTTCTTTGTCTTTTGAAATCAAAGCGTATGTTTAAGGGGTTTCGGGTTCTTTAACCTTGGGGTTCCGCATCATTCCAACTAATTGGTCCTCCTCCAATGAACCTAAAACCAGACTGTGATTTACAATCATCTTTGTTAGATTAAAAGCTGACATCAGTATATCCATTTACTTCCAAACTATCCTCTCCATATACCAAGAATATATCCTTAGTCCATCTCAAGTACTTAAGGATATTCTTGACAGCTGCCCAGTGTTCCTCTTCAAAATTGGATTGGAATCTGCTTGTGACACTCAAAGCAAATGCTACATCTGGATAGGTACATAACATAACATAACATACATGATAGAACTAATTATAGAGGCATATAGTGTTCTATTCATGCTCTCTCTATCCTCTAGTGTCTGCAGATACATAGACTTAGAAAAGTATTTCCTATGCACCATGGGTATAAACCCTTTCTTAGAAAGATCCATATTGAACCTCTTCAATACTTTATCTATATATGTACTTTGAGAAAGACCTAGCAACCTATTGGATCTATAGATAGATCCTAATTTCCAAAATATAGGATGCTTCTCCAAGGTCTTTCATGGAGAATTTCTTGGATAACCATATTTTAACAGATTGGAGAAGAGAAATGTTGTTTCCCATGATCAATATGTCATCCACATATAGAACTAGAAAGATAATTACACTCCCACTGACCCTTTTAGACACACAAGGTTCATCTTCATTCTGTGAGAAACCAAACTCTTTGATTGTCTCATTGAATCGTATGTTCTAGCTCCTAAAGGCTTGCTTCAATCCATAATGGATCTTTTAAGCTTGCATACCTTTTTGCCATTTTTTGATGTGAACCCTTCTAGTTGTGTCATATACACATCGTCAATCATATTTCCATTTAGAAAAGCTGTCTTCACATCCATTTGCAAAATCTTATAATCATAATGAGCTGCAATGGCTAAAAGTATTCTTATAGACTTAAGCATCGCTATAGGAGAAAAGGATTCATCATAGTCAATTCCTTCTCTTTGACGATAGCCTTTTGCTACTAAGCAAGCTTTACAGGTAACTATATTACCTTTCATGTCGTTTTTCTTTTTGAAGACCCATTTGCATCATATGGGTTTTATCCCTTCAGGTGGTTGAGCTAAAGTCCATACTTTGTTCTCATACATGTAGTCCATTTCAGACTGCATAACCTTAAGCCATAAATCACATTCTGAACTGTTCAAAACTTTTTGATAGCTTGTAGGCTCATTGTCCTCGACTACAGTTATGCTTCTATATGAATCAATGTGAAATTCATATCTCACAGGGATAGAATGCATCCTAGTAGATCTTCTAAGATTTTGTGTATAATTAGATTCAACTGTAATCTCATCATTATGAGATTCAATCTCGGGTTCAATCGGTTGATCTACTTCTATTTGTGGATCTTGAACTTCACCAAGTTCAATTTTACTCCCACTATCCTCTCATAGTAGAAACTCTCATTCTAAGAAGACAACATGCCTTGAAATAAATACCTTTTATTCTAAGGGATAGTAGAGATAATATCCAAATGTTTCTTTTGGATATTCCACAAATAAACATTTATCAGACTTATTATCTAGTTTGTCTGACATTATCCTTTTTACATAAGCAGAATAACTCCATACTTTCATATGAGAAAGTGTGGGTTTCTTGTTATTCCATATCTCATATGGTGTAACATCAATTGATTTACTAGGAACTCTGTTTAACATATAAACAACAATTTCTAATGCATATCCTCAAAAGAACTTAGGCAAGTCTGCTCGGCTCATCATGGATCGATCCATATCTAATAGTATTCAATTTCTCCTTTCAGATACACCATTATGTTGTGGTGTATATGGTGGAGTCCATTGAGATAAAATCCTATTATCTCTAAGATAATCTTGAAATTCTTGGCTTAAGTATTCTCCACCTCGATTTGATCTAAGTTTCTTAATACTTTTGTCAAGTTGCTTCTCTACTTCATTTTTTAATTCTTTGAACTTTTCAAATGCTTCTGATTTATATTTCATTAGATAGATATATCCAAATGTGGAGTAATCATCTATGAAAGTAATGAAGTAGGAGTAACCTCCTCTAGCATGTGTAGTCATTATACCACATACATCTGAATGTATTAAGTCCAAAACCATTCTAGCTCGTTCTCCTTTACAAATAAAGGGCGCTTTTGTCATTTTTCCTAATAAACAAGATTCGTATGTATCAAATGATCCCAAATCACCTGATTTGTGTAATTTGGTCATGCGTTTCTCATTTATATGGCCTAAAGGACAATGCCATAAATATAAGGTATTTAGATTATCTTGTTTTATTCTCTCGGTATCAACATTATGCACTTTTTTAATTAAATAAAGAACAAATATACCATTTTCAATGATAGATTTAGCATAAAATATATTATTCTTAAAAATGTAACAATATTTGTCCTTTAAAGAAATGTCATAATCGTTCAATAAACAACTAAAAGAAATAATACTTTTAGATAACGCTGGAACATAATAACAATTATTTAACTCCAGTATTAATCCATTTAGAAGAGGCAAATGTTAGAGAGTATGCCCTAGAGCCCATGTAAAAGGGATGTATTTCAAATATAAATAAATTCATATTCTAAATAAAAGGCATCATTCATTTTTTCAGTCTCTATTTTGGCAACCTACAATGACGAAGTGAAAAGATATTATAAGCATTAATTCTCTGCAGCACTTCATTGGATAGAAGTCACAAGCAGCACAAATATAATCAATACCTGGACATTTCCATGAGGATCCCTTCCAAGCATCAATTGTTCCTGAATTGCTTGTGGTAGAAATTCAAAAAGTTACAGTGATTGAGTTGTAAGTTTCTTTTTCCATAGTCCACCTTCATCCACAACATCATTGGCCAAGATTTCATTCAATTTTGCGATGTTGCACCTGCATAACAAGCAATAAATTCATATCAGCAAGGCAACATTGTTCCAAATGCCACTAAGGAGCATAAACAAATCAGCAGCACTTACAAACTACAAGTCCTATAAAATATACAAAAAATACATACAGGTGCTTAGATAAATGTGTTTGCCCGTCAATGGTAAAGTGTTAAGATTGATAATTGGTACCTCGGGAATGAAGCATAATACAAAAAATTAGAAATACACATATAGTTTATGCTTATGCATGAAGCATCTAAAATATGGCTTTGCAAAATGCAAATGCATGAAATAGCAATTATGCAATGATGAAATGTCAGAACCTATAAAATGGGGATAGATTTTAGACTATAGATAAAATGAGCTGTCTTACTGAATTTGTATGATCCTCAAATCGAATTGTGTAGCCAACTTCCTCTCCAACTTGACCCCCATACTCATTAATGATGTATACCATAATTAGTATAGTAACATATTGTATATCAAAATAATATAAAATATTATAAATTAATATAATTTTCAATAAAAAAAATGTTACATAATAAATAAGAGATAAATAATACAATTTAATATTACATAAATTACTTTCATACAGACTAATATAATATAACAATTTAAATATATCCAAATATTTTTATCTACACATGTATTGTAGCGTACGTTTAAATTATATTAATAACAGTAAATATACCGAGTTTGGCTGATTACCCATGACATTAATATCATCAACATAAATTAAGTAGAAAACATGAACCGATCCTAAATGATAAAAGTACAAAGAAGTATTAGCTTTAGAGCACCAGAACTTATTAATAATAAATATTAATAAAATTTTTTGCAAGGTTTGCTGGTCAAAACAGGATGTAGCATCAGCAAACTATGGATGTTTTTCATAGGCATTGGAAATAAAAAGAGTAATATTAACCTACAGCCAATAACTAAAATTACAAAGAAATAAAGAACAACAATACAATTCATCATATTAGAACAAACAAGCAAACAAACAAACAAAATTTAAGAAATATCTAGCAAACATATCATCATCCTCTAGGACATGGTAAACCAAACAAATCAAGTAATTATAAATGGGATTAAGCACTTACCTAATTTATAGAATCTCATTGTTGATTTCCAAACCCTTGAACTGTTGCATTGCCTATTTGTTGCTGCTGTAAAATGAAAAGGTAGAGTCTTTTTATTCTAATTCTCATATAAATATCCTTCTAATAATTTTCTCATAGAAAATTAACAAAAATATATAGAGACTATAAGATTTAATAACATAGAGTTATCATAACAGATTAAGTATATATCAGATTTACTAGATACAAAAGATTTGGATTTGAAGAAAAAATATCATGATATTTCTGCAGAAACTGGAAATGCTTACTGATGTGTAAAATGCGTCTCAATTGAACTTCTGCTAACTTGATATTTTTCCCTTTATAGCTATATCCTAACACACAAAGGCTAAAAAAAAATACAGCATAATAAGCAAGAGCAGAGCAAAACTGACAGTACCAAAGCAATTTGAAAAAAGACATGTGCAATAAGATAAAAATAAGATAGCCCCAATACAAAAAAGGCTTAAAAATAGAACTTATATCTGAAACCTAAACAATAATTAAATTTATATAAGAACAAAATAAACCATTTGTGTTTCACAGTAATATATACATTAAAAAAAGAAGAAGAATAAGAAGAATGAGCTCCGATGCTCAAGAGAGTTAGCAAGCAATGAGGCTGGTGTAGATTTATGGACTCTTACAAAATGAGCTACAAAATCAGCAATAGAGTTTACACTACGATGCTTAAGAGAGTTAGCAAGTAATAAACCTTTCTCGTTTTCTATCATACATATAAGCTCAATTGAATACCTCTTTATGCACTAACCAATTTGAGAAAAAAATCATTGCTAGCAAGAATTTACAAATTATAACTACAATGATCCAAGAACTTTAGTCATTAAAGTTTGAAAATTAAGAACAAACACAAGATTAGCCAAGAAAAAAAATAAGGAGTCAAAAACCAAAGACAATGATAACTAGAAAACGACAATAATCTAACCAATCAAAAACCAAAACCTAGGCAACACTGCATGAATTGAATGTTGATACCATCATAATAAAGTGCAGCAACCCAGGCAGTCTAGAGAAACATAATTTTACAGAACTTGATAGACATGCTTAGGACCCTTATAAAACCAATGAAACAAAGAAGATGGTAACAACAAAAAGTGCTGATACCCAAAGAAAATTCTAATTGTTTTATGACCGCGAAATGAAAGGCCATAGCTACCTTTGATTGCAACTAAGCTACCTTAGATGCCATTACCTAGCCAGTAGATACATTCACAAAACTGAAACTAGCAAGGGAAAGTAAACAAAACATCCCAGAGAGCAAACTCAACAAATCATTTGTACTGTAATGTCTAAGTGAAAGCAGAAACAACATTACAAAAGTAAATCTAGAAACTATAAGCTTCATAATGGTCAAAACTAATGTCTCTACGATTTAAGCATGCTTTGAATTGTCCTTAAAAATTAAACTTTTGTAATGAAGATTCTAATTTTGGTTCCTATAGTCACTATCATCAGTTCATGTGCAAGAAAATAAAAATAAGACAATCCCAAACCAAAAATGGCTTAAAAACAAAATTGATCTAACTCATATAACAATGTTGCCAGGCTTCAACAAAGCTGTGAAACACCCTAATTAACAGCAATACATAAAGAATAGATCAAAGGCAGACTAATAAGCACTGCCAAAGCCAAAACAAATACAAGAACCATCCAAAAAAATCAGATAAGAGCTCATTACAGTCCTCAAAACCACACAATAGAACCTAGCAGAGTTTAAGACCCAAATAATCATCATCCTAAGACAAATGAACATATATAAAGATATAAATTATAGTAGTTGTCCTAAACTTAACAAATATGAAATTAATAACTCATTAACATAATGGCATTACAGATTACAAACAACTTTCCATAGAAAAATTATTACAATACACAAAAATCCCAATACCAACTTTCTTCAATAAGTAAATAGAAAAATAAGCTTCAATTTTTGTCATTCTAAGTGTTTCCAAAATATAACCATCACAATAGGATAAAATATTTGACCAATTAGACATCAAAGGAAATTATAGGGTTAAGATTTGCAAAAAAAACATGTAAATTGAGTACCTTAAAGGAACCTTGTAAATTAAAGGGTTAGGATTTGCCTTGTATATTGTGTCTCAAAATTTTAAGAGATTTGCAACTTTTTGTCAAAATACATTTTAAACCAAATTAAATTGATGCAAAACTCTTATTATGGTTTGCTAAATACCTTGTAAACAACACCAATTCCACTTTGTCCAAGCTTGTTTTCGTCTGAGAAATTATTTGTTGCATCTCTAACAATGTCAAATTCCAATTGGAAGGAGTCTGTTGTTTCTATGTCTTTTACGTCTTTAAAAATATTAATAAAAATAAGGAAATTATTAATGAAAATACAAATTAATTACATATAATACATCTCTTAATATTTACGAATAAAAAGAATTAATAAACTAGGTAATACCAGTCAATTTTTTACTTATAGCTTTTTCTTTTGAACTCTTTTCAAAGGTCTAATTCAACTCCTTCATCCAGTGTTGTTGATAAATTCACTAAATCAATGATGAAAGAGAACATTGAACATGCAAAGTTAATCATTAAGAAATTGGAAACCAACTCTTCTTCCTCTCTTTTACACCATAGAACAGAAGTAAAAAAGTTCTTGAAATCTCTTCTCATCGGGTAAATCCTCTAAAGGCTCAAGAAATTTTGAAGAAGAAGATGACGTTGGGTCTGAGGAAGAGATATAAATCATCATTGGTTCATAACAATAAGGTGGATGACATTAGCTGGTAACTAGAGGAGATGCTGGCGGTGGTGAAAGAGATTCTGGTGGTGGAGTGGGTAGAAGAGAAAGAGAAAATCGATCAGTTTATTCAAATCTCCAGATATGTAAATTCATTAAATACAATTATTCAATGCGGATTCTAAATAAACAGAAACATTAAATGAGACAATCCAAAAAAGGCAAGCAAAAAGAAGAAATAAAAGAAAAAGTTACCAGCTTCTTCAGCTTTTCTAGATTCCAAGTCAAGATCTCCGAGTCTATTGCCGTGTTGTTGCAGAACATCCTCCACCACCGACGCCACTGAAAATGACAATGCTACTTCCCCTACCATTTCTCCCTGACCAAATGACAATTGCGATTATTTTTCTTTCTCTTTCCCAAAAACCCACCATCAAATCCTCAAACCAACTATTCTAAAGAATATAAGTTGATAAAGTACAATCACGGAACTGCAAAAAAATTGCAGCTTCAATTACAGTCTCTTCAAGCAAGAAAAATCAGTCTTGGAAAAAAAGGATGAACAGACAAGAAAGAGACTAGAGAGAGAAAGAAAGAAAGAGAGAGAAGGGGGAAGTGAGGTATGATATTTGTTTGGTGGTTAAATGATACTAATACAGACTCACATTCTCCATGAACTTTGCCTCAAATCTCACTTAGATCATACATAAAAACACAAATAAAAGGCTATAGGGTAGTGGTGAGAGGTTGTGCATCAATGGAGTTTGAATAGAGAGAGATGGGGGATTCTCTGGAATTGATGGAAAAGATAAAGGCAAATAAAAGAGAGGGAGGCAAAATTTGATACTTAGGGCTAATTTATGGCTAGGGCAACAAATAAAAAATTACTTAAATATCCCTCATTTACCAACGGAATATAAATTTAGTTGCTATTTAGCAACCGAAAATAATTTCGTTGCTATTTAGCAACCGAATTATTTTCCATTGCTAAAATAGCAATGAAAAGTAAATTCCGTTGCTAAATTAGCAATGGAAATCATATTTTGTTGCTATTTTTCGTTCCAAATTTTTTTCGCCATCTATTGGTGCCTTAATTAGCAATGGAATAGTAATTCCGTTGCTAATTTCTGTTGCTAAATTTTGGCTCCAAAAATTCCCTCCACTTTTAGCAACGAAAGATAACCAAATATTTTTCTTGCTAAATCTACAAGGTTTAACCAATTTTAGCAACAAAATTAGTTTTCCGTTGCTAATTTAGCAACGGAATTATTTCCTTTGCTATTTTTCCGTTGCTATTTCCAGATTTTCTTGTAGTGAGAGTAATATGTCAAGATGGATAGGAATCCATGAAGCGCATTTTAGGAACAATGATTAAATTAATAGAACATACATAATTAGAATTATATGAGTTGACATAAATCCATACTCAGACTCTAATTGAGATAAGAGTGGTGAAAGGAGTAATTTCACGGTAACTGTTTCTATGAAAGGGTATAGTCAAAACTACTTTACTTTCGTGACATTTAGGTAGTCATGATGCCTAGCTAGAGGTTGCTCATGACTTGTATAATAATGTATCATAAATATCAATAAGGGATTGATAAAATGATTTAAAGAAGTTTAAATCATATGAGTTTTGGATAGAACTCATAATTACATATTATACTGCTAATATGGACAGGAACCCAATAGGTCACACACATACAGAGTAAAGGATAAAATGGTAAAATAATAAGGATAATAATATTCAGTATTATTATGGGAGAAGAGAAATGAATAAGAGAATAATTAATTAAAGAGTTTAATTAATTATGCTCAAGTAGAGATGTTCGCAGAACTTTTTAAAAATGTTCTACAAAATGGACCTAATTGAAATATTATATTTCATAATTAATCATTATTGGACTGTAGAATATATTAGGCCTAGAGAATTGGTTTTGGCGTAGAAACCCACCAAAGGAAGGGTTTCACGCCAACTTCAAATAGAAGGCCTTAGAGGCTTAATTCTTGGACTAAAATAAATTAAATATATTTCATAAGTGTTATGGAGACTATATTTAATTTGGATGGATTTAAAATTGATTTGGATGATTAAATCCAAGTATATGCATAAAGGGCCTAGTTTTATGGGTTATGTGCATAGTCCTTTATGAAAGGACTTAAATTGAATTTAATTAAGCCTAAATAAATTGATAATATTTCCAGAAGCTCAATTATTATTTCTCCAGCAATTTTAAAGAGCCCAATCACATTATAAAGTTGGATTTTTAACCTAGCTATAAAAATCCAAGATAAGTGATTTTAAGGTTAAGTGAGTTTCATAAAAAAGAAACTTCTCTATTCTTCTCTAACCGTAGCCACCACCTCTCTCCTTGCTAGCATCAAGGAATTTTGGCCACCTTGTAATTCCCATAGTTTTTGGTTCATTTGATCCTTCTCTAGCGTGGATTACGATTGGAGGTGTTATATTTTAGACACAGTGGTTTGCGACAACCCAATGAGAAGGAAAAATAATTGTTCAACAAAAATCAAAGGTGATTTTTCTTATTCTCATTAATATTTATATTGTAAATTCATGACAAGATCAAATATA
>CM075810.1:54006432-54074785 GCA_037975025.1 Excoecaria agallocha | reverse complement strand
AACAAATATGACCTTACTAGAAAAAGAAAAAGGTGACGAAGTAGACGAAGAAGTCTCATTGTCGCTGGAAATCTTAATACAATGCATCTAAGTTATAAGGAAAACTTACTCAACAAAAGCAGAGGGCAATTTCTCAAAACTCCAAAAGGAAATCACAAAATTGCAATAGATTCAAAAAGATGCAAAGAGGAGATGCGAATAATTTCCAAAAAAAGGTACATGATAAGGGAAGTAAAAACTTATTTATCAGGGTTGATAATTGTGAAAAATAGTATATTTCTAGTATGTTTTAGGTGTTTAATTTAGCTATTTTAGTCTTAATTTAGTTGAATTATTGTTTAATTAGTTGAATTTGTATTTTGAGATTCAATTGAAAGTTTTGTGTTTTTCAGGGCCAAATTGAAAAGAAAAAGGACTACATTGAATAAAGGAAAAGTTTAAGGGCAAAACTGTAAATTTTGGAAAAAGTGGCAAAATTATGTCGTGGAGTACAGAGGCTCGTCACTCAGCTGAGTGATGAACGTACTCTCCTGAGTGGCCAATTTACTCTCCCAAAGAAGAAAAGTCACTCATCCAGAAGAATAAGCTGTTTTTATCCAGTAAGCCTTCACCCTCCCGAGTGACAAAGTCATTCATCCAAGGCAAAAGTATCACTCTCCCAAGTGAAGAAAAGGCAAAAGATGATATAAATTCCTATTTAATTTGAACTCTTCTCCGACAGATTTAGAAGCAATAAAGGGTAGAAGTTCTCTCCAATGCCTATAAAAAAAGGACTAAAGCACTCCAGAACAACACACACACACACAGAGACATCAACTCAACCATAAAATTAAGATTAGGTTTAGTTTTACATTATTTTTCTTAGCTTGTAAAGAATAAAAGCTTGGAGCAGGAATTTTTCTCTAGTTTTTCGTAAACGTTGATCAAAGTAGCTTCTATACTTTATGTTTTTTTATTCTCGTTATTAATTTTGTTTTAGTTTTCAATATGAATAATGAGTAGTTCTTTTTCTTTTGCTGAAGGATACTTGAATCCTTAACTTTTTATTATGATGACTTGAGATGAGCTTTATATTCAAACATAACTTAGTTATTTCTTAGTTTTAAACATATTCTTATCTTTGATTATGTTAAAATTGATTATTAGTTTATTGGTTCAATAACTAAAAATTAGTTTAAGCATAGCTAATGATTTGCATGTTATTGGATTAATTCTTTAGCATTAATGCATGATTATTTTCTGGTTTTAAAGTAATTGTATATTTGTAATATTGATTAATACTAAGAGTGGAGGAGCTAAGAATAAATTGAAGTTAAATTTACTTGAAAAAGAGTTTAATGAATGTTTAGGAAGTTAAAACTAGATTTTTATGGTAAGTGTTAAATTATACTTAAAAAGGGAATTTGATATTTAAGAAAGATATTCTTGATTCAAGATATCAGGCTTTATTCATCTAGTTTTTTCCAAAATCATTGGTGTTTCTATTAAATTTAAGTCATTGTAATATAAGCTTAAGGTGGATAGTTCTTTAGTGAAAGTTGTTTTAATATTGATTTTTATCTACCTTGCTTTCATTCAAGATTTAGTTTAATTATTTTATTTTTAGTTGTTTACTTTAGATTGTTACTCTTAGTTATTCAAATTTATATCTTTAATTTAGTTAATCTTCATAATTGTAACTTTGGGATTTCTCTTCTCTTTCACACACAATTTTCATTCTAAAAATCTAAAATCTTTCCTACATACACAAGGTCCCCTTGGGTTTAATATTTAGGGGTTATAATTATATTTTTCTATATTACTAGCTAATCTAGTACACTTGCTAGATACCAATCAAGTTTTTGGCGCTGTTATCGGGAACCATTCACATTTATTTAATTATTTTTAGATTTTAAAGTGAATTTTTGTGTGTTTCTTTTTTTTCCTCTATTCTTATTCTGTTATTTGATTTCTTCTTTTATTTTGCTAGTGTCGATAGTTTATGGTAAGAGATGATCTAATTTTGCTTATTGACCTTGAGATTGAAAGGACATTTCATAGGATTAGGAGACTACGAGGCACCATGAATAATCAGGGGATAAGGGTAGATCTACCTCTCAACATTAATAACGTACCTCTTAATGATCCACCTATAAATGATCCACTACCACCTAGGATAGAAGAGCAAGACGTGCACTATTAAGCTCAAGGGAATTGGTTTAAACCTAGAACCATTAGAGATTATGCTATTTCTAGGTGGAATGAAGAACATATAACCATTAGGATACCTCATCACCAACCTTTTAAGATAAAACCAACTACCATCATAATGGTATAAAGGAATCAATTTTTAGGTTTGAAAATAGAAGATCCCGCTCAACACTTAGATATGTTATTAGAAATTAGTGACACGATACAAACCCCAAATGTGTCAATGGATGCCATTAGACTTAAATTATTTTTTTTACCCTCATTGAAAAGGCTAGAGATTGGTTGCAAATGCTACCAAATAAATCCATTCAATCATGGCAACAAATGCAAGAGAAATTCCTATGTAGATTCTTTCCACCTACTAAAATAGCCCTCATTAGGAAGAACATTAATGATTTTCAACAATTTTATGATGAACCATTCCATGAGACTTGGAAAAGATTTAGGAGACTCTTAAAAAGTTGCCCACACCATGAATTTACTATTATCAATTAATGCATATCTTTTTATATAGGTGTGAATCAAACTACAAGATCTCTTATAGATTCGGTCTCTAATGGAAGCTTTATGAACAAAATCCCTGAAGAAGCATTCTTACTTCTTGATGAGATGGCAATAAATGATGCTTAATGGCCAACCTCTAAGGTCATACAAAAGAAGCAGGGAGTATATGGTGTAGACAAATAGCTACGCTAGAGGATCAATTAGAATTGATGAGAAAAAAGAATTTAAAGTAAATAAATGAAATAAAACTTCAAATTGAATCCGTTTTGTCTAATAGATGTGATGTTTATGCAGGAACACAATGAGCATTTGGAATTAAGAATAGTGAAGGATCAGTGGAAAAAGTGAATGTTTTGAACCCTTACAGCAATACCTATAATCCGGGATAGAGAAATCATCCTTGCTTTGCATGGAGAGAAGGAAACCAAGCATCCACCTCTAACCCTCAACCTAGGGCTTCTTTTAACCACAATCAAGCCTCCCATAGCAATAACTATTCACCATATCAAAATCAATCCCAACCACAGTACTTTCTACATATTAATCACAACCTTATCAACCATTCGAATTTCAAAAACCACAACCTTCATAAGAAAGAAAATAAATTTAGAAGAAATGATTGCTAGTTTTATGGCCTCCCAAAATTCAATATTAGCTAGTCAAGATGCTAAATGAAAATTTCAAGATATTTGGATGAGAAATCAAAAGGCATAAATTAGGAACCTAAAATACCAAATGGGATAACTTGCCAATTCACTCTCCAATAGAACTTAAGGTACCTTTCCATCTAATATGGACCGAAGTCCAAAGAAGAAAGCCAAGACAATCACTTTAAGAAGTGAAAAAGAGGTACAAAAAGCTAAAATGGGTAAGAAATCTTCTAAAATGGTGGAACCAACATAGGGTTAAGTGTTTCTAATCCCAAAATTAATGATGAGGTATCTCTGGTTGTTGAGAAAGGTAAAGGTAAGGAAAAATTAGTTTCTACTATTCTTGATGAATCTCAATTGTCTTATCCATCTTTAGCTAGGAAAAAAAGTATAATAATCAATTATCTAGATTTTTAGGCATGTTTAAAAAGTTGCATATAAATTTACCATTTGATGAAGCTTTATTACACATGCCTAAATATGCTAAATTTATGAAAGAGCTTTGTACTAATAAGAAAAAACTAGAAGGGGTTTGAATGGTTCGATTATTTAAAAATTGTAGTGCAATTTTATTGAACAAAATTGCAGCAAAATTAGAGGATCTTAAAAGTTTTACTCTACCATGTGAATTAGGAGGAAATTTTGTTGGTCATGTATTATGTGATTTGGATGCTAGCACAAATTTAATGCCTTATTCAATTTGTAAGAAATTGAACTTAGGGGATATAAAGGAGACCTGAATGATGCTATAATTGGCGGTTTGATCCGTAAAGAGGTCTAAGGGAATTATAAAAAATTTGTTAGTGAAAGTAGAAAATTTAATATTTCTGATGGATTTTGTCTTAATGGATATGCAGGAGGATCAAAAAGTGCCTTTAATAGTAGGAAGACCATTTTTAACACAACAAAGGCTTTGATTGATGTTCATAGGCAAATGGTCACTTTAAGGTTCAATGAGAAAGAGATGGTGTTTAATGTAAACAAAGTGATGAAACACCCCTTATATGACTTTGAAAAGTCAATTTGCTTTACAGATGGTGTTCAAGAATGCATAAAGAAAAGCAAGAGGAAATTTTATTAGATGATAAGCTTTAAAGTTGTTCGTTGCATTCAAAGGATAATGAAGATGAGCTGATAAATAAACTGGAGAAAGAGCATAATGAGGAAGAAAATTTGGAGGATGAGCAGTCTCCTCCTAAGGGAGATAATAATTCTGAAATTAAAACTCTTCATTCTCATTTAAAATATGTGTTTTTAAAGGATAATGCAAAACCAGTAATTGTTTCTTCACTTTTGATAGGAAGAAGAGATGCTTAAAGAAGTACTAAAAAAGCGTAAGGGAGCAATTGGTTGGGCAGCATTTGATTTGAAAGGAATTAGCCCCAACTTTTGTATACATCAGATACCTATGAAGAACGATTTCAAGTCGGTGGTACAACCCCAAAGGAGACTAAACTCAGCAATGCAAGAAGTGATAAAAAATAAGGTACTTACACTCCTTGATGTAGGTATTATCTATCCCATTTCTGATAGTAGTTGGGTTAGTTTGGTCCAATGTGTATCTAAAAAGGGGGAATAACTATTATAACCAATGAAAATGATGAACTAATTCCAAAACATATAGTGACGGGATGGAGATTGTGTATAGATTATAAGATATTAAATAATGCTACTAGAAATGTTCACTTTCCTTCACCTTTCATTGGCTAAATTTTAGAAAGATTGGCGAGGAATAGATTTTACTATTTTCTAGATGGATATTTGGGATATATGCAAACACCTATAGCCTGGAAGACTAAGAAAAGACCATATTCGCATGCTCTTATGGCACATTTTGTATATAGAAGGATGCCTTTCAATTTTGTAATGGCTCAGCCACATTTTAAAGGTATATGATGGCCATATTTCATGATTTTCTTGAAAAATTAATGGAGATTTTCATGGATAATTTTACTTTATATTGTTAGGATTTTGAGTCTTGTTTAAGTAATCTTGCATTGGTCTTAGAAAGGTGTAAAGAGAGACTAATCTGGTTCTTAATTGGAAAAAATGCCATTTTATAGTGAGAGAAGGAATAGTTTTAGGGCATAAAATCTTTGAGAAAAGAATTGAGATAAATAGAGCGAAGGTAGATATCGTTGATAAATTACCTCCCCCAACTAGTGTTAAAGGTATTAGGAGTTTCTTGGTCATGCTGGTTTCAGTCGTTGATTTATTAAGGATTTTCCTAAAATAGCTAAACCACTATCTAAACCCTAAACCCTAAACCCTAAACCACTATCTAATTTTTTTCTTAAAGATGCTGCATTTAACTTTGATGATAAGTGTTTGCAGGCTTTTAACTTGTTAAAGAAAAAGCTAATCACTGCACCAGTCATAGCATCATCGGATTGGAGTTTACCATTTAAAATTATGTGTGATGCTAATGACTATGCAGTGGAGCAATTTTAGGATAGCAGAGGGAGAAAGTTTTTCATACTATCTACTATGCGAGTTATACACTCATGGAGAAGGAGTTATTAGCAATAATATTTTCTTTTGAAAAATTCAAATCTTATCTCCTTGGTTCCAAAGTCATGGTGTGGTCAGAACATGTTGCATTAAGACACGTTTTTGCTAAGAATAATTCCAAACTTAGGCTTATTCGATGGATTTCACTATTATAAGAGTTTGCTATGGACATCAAAGACAAGAAATGAGCTAAAAATTTTATAGCTGACCATCTATCTAGATTGGATAATGCTAGTAGTGAAAAAGGAGAAATTTTTGATTTATTTTTCAATGAACATATTTGTGCTTTTTGTACTTTGACTTATGTCTAGCAAGTGTACTAGCTCAGCTAGTAATATAAGGAAATATAAATTAATATCCCATATACGGAACCCAAGGGAAACTTGTGTTTGTATGAAGGAATTTTGAGTTTTAGAATGAAATTTGTGTGTAAAAGAGAGAAGGAAAATCCCAAAGGTTATAATTTTGAAACTTAATTAAATTGAAAATAAAAAATTAAACAACTAATGAGTAGAATTAAACTAAATAATTGAAGTAAACTAAATCTTAAATAAACAAAATTGGGAAAAATCAATATTAGAACAACTTTTGCTAAAGGACTATCCACCTTAATTTACACCGTGATGACTTAAATTCAATAGAAATACCAGTGACTATGGAAAAACCAGATGAAATAAAGTCTGATACCTTAAATTAAGAATATCTTTCTTAAGCATCAAATTCTCTTTTTAGGAACAATTTAACACCTAGCATAAAAATCCAGTTTTATATTCCTAAACATTCATTGAATTCTTTTGAAAGAAATTTCAACTCTAATTTATTCTTAGTTCGTCCTATCTTAGTGTTAACCAATATTATCAATACATAACTACCTCAAAGTCAGAAAATAATCATGCATAGACAAGACAATAATAATTAACCCAAGAACATGCAAATCAGTGACAGTGCCTAAACCAATTTTTAGTTATTGATTCAATAAACCAACAATTAATCTTAACACAATCAAAGATAAGAATAAGATTAAAACCAAGAAATAATCAACTAATATTGAAATTAAAGCTCAATCAAGTCATCACAATACAAATTAAGGATTCAAGTATCCTTTAGCAAAAGTAAAGAAACTACTCACTATTCATATTAAAAATTAAAGCTAAATTAATAAGAAGAGTAAAAAACAAAGAGTTATAGAAGCTTCCTTAATTAACTTATACAGAAAAATCAGAGAAAACCTCCTGCTCCTTGGTTTTGTTTTTCATAAACTAAAGAAAAACTAACAAACGTAAAAACTAAACAAATTTATGTTTAAGTGATGAAGGTTCTGCTTGATGATTTTTCTCTAGTGTTTTTACTGAGTATTTATAGGCAAATATAAAAAATTCTAGCTTCTAAAGCTTCCCAAATCAGAATAGGATAAGAACTCTGCTAAATAGAATTTTTGTCGAACTGTGATTCATTATTGCACGGCCAAATGGGTTGAAGATTAAAATTGATGCACTATCATTTGTGGTTTTTTTTTCTTAGGCTGCATAACCAAGTGGCCTTTTCCTCCTTCCCTTGCAAGGCCATGCATAGGCTTATAAAGCCTTGCATGACCAAGCAAGTTTTTGCTTCTTGTGGTGCAAGACCAAGTATGGCCTTTCTGCCCTTTTGTCCAATTTCCTCAACTTTTGATCCTTTTACACAATCTTTTCATACACAGCCATTCAAAATTTCATGCACGGTAGTGTTAAATATCTCTGGACTAAACATTGAATTTCTGGCTTTAATTTCTTAAAATTACGGAATTGACAACTTTCCATTTCTTTGAATTAAACCCATTTTTCTTCATTTTGGCCTTGAAAAATACAAAAACTTATAATTAACCCTTAAAACAAAAATTTAATCAATAAAACTAAAACTCAACAAAATTAAAGCTAAATTAACTTAATTAAACACCTAAAATCACACTAAAAATATCATTTAATTCACAACTATCATGCTTATGAAAATTTGATTCCTTGGTATGCTAATATAGCTAATTTTATTGCAAAAGGTTACCTTCCAAAAGATTTTACTTGGAAACAAAAGAAAAAAAGCTTCAAACGGATGCAAGACATTACCTTTAGGATGATCCATATTTGACCAAAATTTATCCGGATCAAGTACTTAAAAGATACATTCCAGAAGAAGAGCAAGAAGACATAATGCGACAATGCCATGGAGGAGAAGTTGGAGGTCATCATAGACCTAATCGTACAGTACGAAAAATTCTCCAATCAAGTTTCTTTTGGCCTACTCTTTTTATAGATGTTAAGCCTTTTATTGAATTGTATGATGATGTCAACATGTAGGGAATATCTTTTAGAGGGATGAAATACCTATGAATAACGTGCTAGAAGTAGAAATCTTTGATGTTTGGGGTATTGATTTTATGGGACCATTTCAAAACTTATTTGCATTTGAATACATCTTAGTAGCTATGGACTATGTTAGTAAATGGATAGAAGTAATAGGTACTAGAACTTGCGATGCCAAAGTTATGCTTGAATTCATTAGGAGAAATATTTTCACCAGGTTTGGAGCACCAAAGCCATTATAAGTGATAGAGACAAATATTTTATCAACCATCAATTTTGAACTTTGCTTAGAAAATTTGGTGTCAAGCATAAGATAACAACCCCATATCACCCTCAAGCAAATGGGCAAGTAAAGGTGTCTAATAGGGAATTGGAATCAATCTTAGAGAAAACTGTCAATAGCTCTAGAAAGGATTGGTCTTAGAGGTTAGATAAGGCTCTTTGGGCCTATAGAACTATATTTAAGATCCTTATAGGTGTCTCCCTTTAGAATAGTTTTTGGAAAAGCATTTCATCTACCGATCGAATTCGAACATAAAGCATATTGGGATACAAAATTATTTAACTTTGATCTAAGAAGTGTAGGAGAAAAAAGGAAATTGCAGCTTAATGAGCTTGATGAAATTTGAAAATGATCCTATGATAATGCAACCATGTACAAGGAGAAAAAAATCGTTGGCATGGTAAGTAATTAAAAGTGAAAGACTTTGCTTCGGGTATGTTGGTTTTATTGTATAATAGTAGGCTGAGATTGTTTCCAGGGAAGTTGAAATCAAAATGGCTTGGGCAATGATTTTGGAGTGGTGACTATCAAAAATCCAAGAGATAGACGTGAGTATAAGGTGAATAGACACAGGCTTAAATCATATCAAGTTGGACAATAGGAGATTACTGAGGCAACCATAATGATTCGGGACTATTAAGAAGGTTTGCAAAGTCTAGCTGAAGACTTTTTAAACTCAGAATTAAACTCTCTAACTTTTTGCTTTAAATTCCTCAATGAGTTAATTTTTATTTTTGTTATGATTTATTCAGTGTTAGTTAATTTTGTTAGCTTTTAGATTCATGAATTAAATGGAGAAGGATTGAAGATAACTAAATTAAGAGGCATATTTTACCTGAGGGAAATTACATTTGCAAAGATTTTAGAAGGAGTAAGCATAATTTTATTCACTTTATGCTTAAACTAGATAAAATGAACTAAAAAATCAATTTTGATAGTGTTTTGGCATTACTTGGTTAACATGATAAATTAATGGAGTAATGGAGTATATTTTGAATGGAAAGCAGTGTTTTAGTGGCAATTAAGGTGAGATTAGGCAATTCAATAATTAATTAAATTGGTGCTTCACTATAGGAAAAATAGAATTTTTTAAAGTGAAAAAGGAAGCAAGAAGAAAATTTTTTTCAAAGCCTAAAGGCCCCTTGCTCAGCCAAGCACCCTACTAAGATCCCTCTTGCTCGCCTGCATGAACACTTGCCCTTGCTTGGATGAGTAGCCCCTCTCTGCCTCATATATATATATCTTCTTTTCACGCCACCAACACCTACCCACTCTTTCGTATCTCACCACCTACCTCACCTCACTGCCTTACCTCCTCACCATTCCCCGCTTTGCTTCCTTGCCTCCACTCCCCACTCCTATCTCTTCCCCTACCATACACCACTCCTATCACTCCACACACACTCACCCATTGCACATAATCACTCTCCCGAGCACAATTAATTATTTTTCTTGCCACTTCAATTCAAGTAAGTTAATTTTTTTTACTCTTTACATTTTAAATTTTAATTTGATGAATTTTCTTTGAAATTTTGTTGTTGATTTACAATTTTCAGGTACCTTTCAACTTATTTTTGAGCTTTATAGTTGCTTATTTTTAATTTTCTATCCATTACCTATATAATATGCTTGCTGATGATACACTGTGTGATTTTTGTTGGTCATTGCATTTCATTTTGGTGTTAATTTTTATTTAGCAAGGTATGCATACCAAGTGTTCGATGAAATGCCTAAGTGACTAAATTCAACATTTTTGCCTAAACATTCTTCAACTTCCGGCATATGTATTTCCTCTTATTTATACTTAACTACTTCTCAAATATCACCTATGCCTTTTAACACATCTTTAGCATGCTTTGTTCATGATACATCTTTTGCATGTAATAGGCCATAAATGTGCCTTAAATTTATTGAACATTGTAATATATCAACGTGTATGTCTTACTATCCTGTCAAGCTTATATTTTCCATATTACACACTCATTTGTCCCTTTTGTTTTGCAATGGCACCTAAGAAAGTTAAGTGTGATGAAGCCTCATGCTCTTCTGGACCCCGTATCCCATTCTATGTGGATAAGGCCAAGCATTCCAAATATAAGTATTTTAGTTCATGCACTTATGTCAAGCTCGCATACCTAAGAAAACTTTACTTACATATACCTACTGGCAACCTATGGAATGACATCCTGCCATTGATCCAAAACATCGGATAGGAGTCTTTTATAGCACGTAGGCCCAAAGTTTACCCAGTTTTAGCAAGGGGTTTTCTATACTCTTTTGAATGCTACTTTAAAAGAGACAGAGAAACGGGTACAATTAGATTCAAATTGGGCAAGGTGGGGTACTCAATGAATTTTGCTTGACTTTTAGAACATTTGTGTTTTTCAGCAGATGCATTAGGTGAATTGCCATATGTTACTTATCAGGAGAATTGGGAAAAGGTCAAGGATCCACTTAATCGAGAACCATAGAAATGAGAGAGGTTTAAAGCTCATGCTCTATGAGATCATGAGCATTTTTAATTTTCTTGGCGGCCTAAATGCTATAAATGCATCAAAAGTTATGCTGTTAAGATGCATGGTTAATGGTATTCCCATAAATGGTGTATTGACTATAATTCAAAAAATTAATGAGTTACAAAAGAGACCATCAAATACCATGGAAATTTCTATTGGTTGGATCGCAACTATTCTAGTCGATGTTGTGAACCATACAGATTTAGGGGAAGCTCTTGCAGGAGATATTGAATGCATAGATAATGCCATGCTTAAGTGCATAAAGATATTGTAAACTAAACCTCATCGCCACTGGATAACGAAAGCTAAGTACTTGAGATTGAATGGCATTCAAGTTAAAGAGTATTGGGGATGAGCCGATTGTAGTAAAGGATGACCATGCAGAAGATGGCCACCAAGCAGCTGATTAGGCAGAAGCACCACCAATTGCAGCTGAAGCTCCACCTCAGATAACCATGCTCTTGCATCAAGTCAATAGTCAGTTGGATATACAACAGGTATGCTTGGATAGTTTGCAAGGATGGATGGATACCATGAAGGATATTGTCATTTAAGTGAAGTAGACTTTAGAGAAATTCATCCATGACTTTTAGAAATGTTACCCACCACTTTTGTCACATTAGAATGCATTTTTATTTACTGTGGACAACAAAGTTTTTGGAGGGGGGGGGGGGTAGAGCTTACTCAAAATAAGCCTCAATTTTGTTTAGGAAGTAGAAAATTCATACTCCCATTTTGTTTATGAATCTTTTTACTGTTTTCATTCTAGTTTTATTTTGTTTTTCTGTTCCTTATTTAGGATATAACTATAGTGACTTTGAATCTTAGTTAATAGTAATCATAGTTATTTAAATTTTCAAGTTTTGTTACAAATAAAATTATTTGCACTAACATAGTTTGCCCCAGTTATACCTTAAAATTTGAACATTTAGAGCTTGAATTTAGAATATACGTGAGTCAAAATCTTCACTTAAATAGTAGAATAAGCATGTTGTTTGATAATTTTTTTAGCTAGTTTAATATTTAACTAGACTTATATTTGTTGGTTTCTACTCTTTGATTATATAGACCAGTTCTTGAACTTAGAAAAAAACCAATGCATTGATTAGTTAAAGTAAGGAGTTTTAGAGCACTAGAATCTTCCTCATCACCCTTCAAAGCATACAACAATTCGAAACAACTTAGAAAGTGATCTAGATAAATTTTTCTTGTGAAGCTATAAAAGACTATTTTTCTACCTTTTATATGTCATTAACCCTTGTTAGCCAATTTGAGCTTAATGAGACATGCTAAAAGCATGTCATTTTAAATTTTCTTGGTACTCCTATTCAATTAACCTTATAGCCTAAAATAACCTTTGCCTTCTTTTTATAGAGTTGCCACTTTAGGATTGGATAGATTAATAGGAAATTAGGTATCTTAGTAGGTGTAGTAAGATATTTTTGGTTTTATTGTCAATGGCTATTGATGAAGTCAAGTAAAAAGTGAAAATTTACCTTGTAATTACCCATGTTATTATTGTATTGCCAACAAAAAAGATAGTGGAAAAAAAGAAAGAAAAAGAAAGAAAAAGAAAGAAAGACATATTAAAATAAAGCTAGCATATATGGAAAAATCTTAAGTGTGGGGTATTTACAAGGGAAAAGCAATTGTAACTTCTAAAAAAAGGGATGAATTATGAATTTGAGAGAGTATTAATAGTTCTTTCTCTCATAAGTAATTTGAATTGTAAAGGTTTGAGCAAGTTTGGTTAAGTACTTTAATTTTTAAGTTAATGGGATAAAAGTTTAGAAATGTTAGTTTATTTTATCTTAGAGTGGCTATTCTTTTTGTTGATATTTTATCCATTCTTTGATAACCAACATTTTTAACCCTATTGTAACCTTTAAAAGATCTAAGTGATTTTAATTTTTATTTTTGAGTTATTTAGCGGAGATGACCTTTGAGTTCTGATGCTAAAGGAGAGCCCTATGGTGTTTCTAGAGTTTCAACTACAAAATCATTTATACACTTAGGTCTACATTCATTCTAAAGCTTAGCTATGAATTTGCATTGGTGTTTTGATTTTTGAAAAGAATGCTTAAAATGTTTTGGTCTTGTACACACACAAAGAAACTAACTCATATTATCTTGTTTGAGTTTATTCTAGTTAGAATTTTTTAAGTGCTCTTGTTAATTCTAAGCATGGTTTTGAAATGCATAATTCTCTATTAGGGTTTGATTATTTTGAGGTGTTGGATTGTTCAAATTTGTTCGAGAATTAGAGAAGTCTAAGTGTGGTGTATTTGATAATTGTGAAATACAGTATATTTCTAGTATATTTTAGGTGTTTAATTTAGCTAATTTAGTCTTAATTTAGTTGAATTATTGTTTAATTAGTTGACTTTATGTTTTGAGATTTAATTGAAAGTTTTGGTATTTATTTAGGGCCAAATTAAAAAAAATGGCTAAATTAAAGAAAGAAGAAGTTTAGGGGTAAAATTGTAAATTTTGAAAAATATGGCAAAATTGTGCCATGGATTACAAAGGCTCATCACTCGGCCGAGTGATGAACTTGCTCTTCTGAGTGGCCAATTTACTCACCCAAAAAAAGAAAAGTCCCTTATCCAAAAGAGCAAGTTATTTTTGTTTAGGCTTCTTCACTCTCCCAAGTGACAAAGTCACTCACCCAAGGCAAAAGCATCACTCTCGTGAGTGATAGAATCACTCTCCCAAGTATAAAAGTATAAAAAGTTGATGATATAACCTTCTTATTTAATTAGAACTCTTCTATGACTCTGATTTGGAAGCAATAAAGGGTATAAGTTCTCTCCAACGCCTATAATAAAAGGACTAAAACATCAGAACAACACACACATAGATAGACATCAACTGAACCACAAAATTTAGATTAGGTTTAGTTTTACATTATTTTTCTTAGCTTGTAAAGAACAAAAGCTTGGAGCAAAAAGTTTTCTCTGGTTTTCTGTAAACGTTGATCAAGAGAGCTTTACTCTATGTTTTTCATTCTTGTTCTTAATTTTGCTTTAGTTTTCAATATGAATAGTGAGTAGTTCTTTTTTCATGTGCTAAAAGATACTTGAATCTTTAACTTTTTATTGTGATGACTTAAGTTGAGCGTTATATTCAAACACAAGTTGCTTATTTCTTAGTTTTAAACATATTCTTATCTTTGATTATGTTAGAATTAATTATTAATTTATTGGTTCAATAACTAAAAATTGGTTTACGCATAGTTGATGATTTGCATGTTCTTGGATTAATTCTTTAGTGTCAATGCATGATTATTTTCTAGTTTTGAAGTAATTGTGTATTGGTAATATTGATTAATACTAAGAGAGGAGGAACTAAGAATAAATTGAAGTTAAATTTACTTAAAAGAGTTTAATGATTGTTTTGGAAGTTAAAACTAGATTTTTATGCTAAGTGTTAAATTATCCTTAAAAAGGGAATTTGATATTTAAGAAATATATTCTTGATTCAAGATATCAGGCTTTATTCATCTAGTTTTTCCATAATCACCGGTGTTTCTATTCAATTTAAGTCATTGCAATATAAGGTTAAGGTGGATAGTCCTAGAGTGAAATTTGTTTCAATATTGATTTTTATCTACTTTTCTTTCATTCAAGATTTAGTTTAATTATTTAATTTTTAGTTGTTTACTTTAGATTGTTACTCTTAGCTGTTCAAATTTCTATCTTTAATTTAGTTAATCTTCATAATTGTAACTTTGGGATTTCTCTTCTCTCTCACACACAGTTTTCATTCTAAAAATCTAAAATCTTACCTATATACACAAGGTTCCCTTGGGTTCGATTTTTATGAGTTATAATTATATTTTCCTATTTTATTAGCCAATCTAGTACACTTGCTAGACACTAGTCAAGGGTAAGACGTTTCTGCACTTTGTAACTTCCAAACTGAGTTGAAGAAGAGTTTGGCTTAAATAGGAAGTCTTTTATCATTGTTTTCCCATAAACATATAGAAGAGTGAACAAAATCACTCGGGAGAAATTGAGCTGCTTTTATAGGTGAGTGAATTCCTTCTTGGGCGAGTGACCAAAAACACTTAGGAGACTGTTTAAACACTCAGCCCAGTGATCGTTATCGCTCAGTTGAGTGATGAGTTGCTATCCCTTATGACACAATTTGCCAACTTTTCCCAAAATTATAGATTTGTCCCTAAACTTCTCCTTTCTTCAATTTAGCCTTTCTTCAATCTCAAAACACATAATTTAACTATTTAAATATAAATTCAAATAAATTAAGATTAAATTAACTAATTTCAACACCTCAAACATACTAAAAATATAATATAATTCACAATTATCAAATACCCCAAACTTAGATTTTGTTCGTCCTTTAGCAAATTTGACCAAACCAACTCCTCAAAATAATCAAAATTTAATAAAGAATTATGCCTTTCAAAACCAAGCTTAGCAATTAACAAGAGCACTTAATAAATTTCTAACTAGAATAAGTTCAAACAAGACAATATGAGTTAATTTCCTTGTGTGTGTGCAAGACCAAAATAATTTAAGTAATTTTCAAAAATCAAAACACCAATCACTAAAAAAACATGAATTAGCGATGACATATTTTTTTATCACTATTTAGCAATGGTTTAGCGAACGTTTTAAAATTCAATCGTGAAAATGTATTTGTTAAATTTAGGGATAAGTTTAGTGATGAAATAGTGATAGAAAAATGAAAACAATCGCTAAATATTGGTGGCAATGAATGGCACCATTTTTTGTAATTAAATTAATGATGAAAAATATTTTTCTCTAAAAAATTTTCAATCTTTTTCTTAGGAAATTAATTTTATAAAACATAGCGACGAAAATTTATTTGCTAATTAAAATGAAACTCTAGCGATAGAATAGTAGTCTCTTATTTATTATAGTAAATGCATGTTTTCAATTAAAATTTTTCAAAAATTTCTAATTTTGATTTGTTTAAGCATTATAGTATTAATAAAAAGTATATATACATATTTATGCCTACTAATTATTTTTAATAATTTTTAAAAAAAATTTATATGATATTATTTACATATTTTAAATTAAAATTTTCAAAAATTTATAATTTTGATTATTCCAAGCATTATAATATAAATGAAAAATAAAAATAAATATTTTTTTTACTAATTAAGATTAAATATTACTTCAAAAATATAGAGTATTAAAATCACGAAAAAATAATTAAATAAAATAAAAAATCACATTAGCTAAGAGCGCATGACCACTTTTAAAATTTAAATAATAATGACTAGACATTAACTATAATATTTTTCCCTCTTCTCATTTTGCTATTTTTTAGAATTTTAATAATATTCTATAAACATTTATTATAAAATAATTTTATATTTAATATGTATATATACTATATATATGGATATAAATAAAAATTCGATATAAATTCCTTTACAAAATTATCCTCCATTCAATAGATATTATAATCGTTTCCTAATAGTCTCTTGGGTTGTACTAATAAATAAATAAAAAGGAGACTCGTACATAGATGTACAACTATCCACTCACGAAATTGATTAATACTAATAATAAAATCATTCTATGATGTGATTTAAGAGGATCTCCAGCATATGAGCAGGGTTGGCAGCGGGTACAGTTGGGCTAAAAAAATTGCTTCCATGTTCAATTTATTATGAAAAAGAAATGACAATATGAACTCACAGGATGATGGGTTGGTATGGATTTCAAAATCTTGGATTTGAAATTTGGATATAGATTATTTTAACATATCCCTTAGCTAGCATGACTAATTTGTTAATTGCAATTAAATGTTCCAGCATATTAAAAAAATATGATAATAAATGCACACTATTTTGGCCTTAACCAGTAAATGATAAATCTCCCCTAATATTTACATATTTAAGCTCAGTGTCACACCACAATGTCCTCTATGTTGAATATGGGGATTTTGTTTGGTGTATTTATGAGATGTTAAACACATTATTTACTCATTAAAATATTTATCACAGTGAAATTATTAAATTCTTAAATATAGTTTTATTTAGTATGACTTGTTATCAATAATCATATTAAGAAAATTAAATAGTTTTAAACATGTCAACTAAAATTTCTCAATCCATGTGAAAATATAATAAATTAAAAATATTTTTACAGATATATTTGAAGGTTGCAAGCAACAAAGCATATTGAGTAAAATAAAGGAGCTCATATAAAAGATAGAACCTTTTTCCCTTTCTTTGCTATAACGAAGCCAAGCTCATCATTTTAGAGTATAGTTGAAAATTCTCTTACCATGGATAACTCTCCCAAAATAAATCAACTAGTTGAGAAAAATGAAAAGTAAAATTAGAGAAACATTGCACTACAACATTGAAGTCAAAGATGCAGCTCCAATAATTAAAAAACTAATGAATAAGTAAAACCATACAGGCTTAAAAAAAAGAGAAAAACCATTCAGGCAGTGGCTATTTCCTTGTATTACATTATATTATGGTCCACAAAATTAAAATAGAAATAGAAGCAATCCCTCATCACTGATGCACAATGCATTGCAGCAACAAAACCAAAATTGCTGACATCAAGAGATCATTACTATTTCCCTGTACTAGTATGTGAAATATAATATAATTTGAATTTCATGTTCAGTGACAACTCAATGTTCAATAGTTGCATGATAAAGCTTTTAATAAATGTATCAAGTCAAAGAAATGTTGATAAAGTAATCAAGGTCCCTAGACCAATATGTCATCTCTTCAATGCTCAATAAACATGGAAAAATATAAATAATTTATGAAAATAACAATCTGCATGATAATTAAATCCTTATTTATATAGTCAACATGAACAAAAGTTAAAGCTCTATGAACCAGATTAATATATGTTATTCAATTGTCAAAAAGTAAAGCCTTTTAAGATAATACGCTACAATATTTTCATGCCATTGTATCCCCTATATTCTCTCTCTCTCTCTCTCTTCCCCTTTTTGGATCAGCCACCATTTATGCCCAAGAAGAAGACTTCTACTTATTATCCACAATGAATAACTTAATGGCATTAATTTCCACTTTATTGGAAATCAAAAGATCCAGTCCACACAGTCTTTCTTTTTTGTTAATTTAGATTTCCAAGCACATTATTCTACTATTTTCTATAGATCAGGTTCCATGTCAAGGTAAATTAATGTGTCTTTTTTACCAATTCAACATTGTCCATCACGAAGTCTTAATACTTCATTTGATGGTGTTTTCAGTCCTTTTTTTTTAATTTTATTTATTTATGTTCCCTCTTTTTCTCACTTATATTCCTTCTTTAAGCTTTCATTCATTTTCTTCCCGATTACTTACACATTTTCAGTGCTAGTTTAGAAAAGTAGCTCTCTAGCCAATGAAATTTGCTAATTTTCCACAGAGCAAAATAAGAGAATGAAAAACAAAACCAAGCTGTATACAAACCAGCATCCACAAAGCAAAAAAAGAGTGAAAAATAAAACCAAGCTGTATACAAACCAACATCCACAGAGCAAAACAAAAGAATGAAGAAGAAAACCTATAATCATGATAAAACCAAAATAGCCCCTCTAAACACAAACGGGACTTCAAAACCTCAAAAATAGCATAAGAATTTGGAAGCAACACAAAATTTGAAAAAGCTGCATAACAAGTTCATAGATCGAAGAGTAGAAATAGGATTATCATAGGAATTATAATTAACAAAAACCCAAATCAATACATAGAAGCATGCTCCTAAGTTCACATGTATGTTGTTTCTTAAATTATAATTAATAGTCTAAAACCCCTAAATCGAAAACACCACAAAAAGAAAAATAGAGGAGAAAGGAAAATTCAAACGGAAACAAAGACAGGAAAAGTAAGCTAGCAGATTTGACCCGAAGATCCAAAATTGTAAAACAAACAAACACTAGTAATTAAAGAGTAGAAAAGGGTACCTTAAATAAAAATTATCACCGGTGATTCAAGTTCCTGTACAAGTAGAAACCTGAAAACTTAATTAGAAGCTCTGACGCTAGAACTAAATCCCTAATCCAAAGAAACAATATGAAATTTCAGCTTAAAAAATTACCAGTACACTACTACCCAACTAAAAATCACTGAGAAGAAAAATAAGGGCAAACAAACCTGTTCTCTATAAATAGCCCTTGTAACAGTCGAGATGGTCTCCAAAATTTCAAGAGATCATTTAAATAGAGAGAACAATATCTTCAAAATTTGATTTCGGTTGCATTGGTTTAGATAAATCAGGAGCAACTTGAGTAGAGCATGTAAGAATTTAGGAAGATTAAAAAAAATAGCAGAAGACGTCGTTCCCGCAAAAGGAGGCGGGTTTTCTATGAAGAAGGAAAATAGTGGAGAACACCTAAAAATAGTTCTCCAACTCCTTTTATATTTTAGAAAATTATAAAACTATTTTCTGTTTTCAGTTTGGAAAAATTACATTAGGTGAACATGATTTTCTATTTCCTATTTTCTACAGAAAATTTTTCTGGAAAATAGGCCTTATTTTCTAGAAGTAAACAAGGCCTTAATTACTCCTCTTTTTACCTTATCCTTCTTTTCTTTTCTAAGGAGTTGCCATCTCACATTTTCTCTCTCTATCTCTCTCTCTCTTGCTTCTTCTTCCCACTGCTTTAGTTGTTTCCCATAGTCATTGATATCGAGGAAGGATTCTATTCGATTGCTTCTCATTTTTGAGATGTAAGTTAACTTTTATTTTCTCTTAATTCCCACTTTCATTTTCTCTTTCTTATTCTTTCTTCTTGCTTGATTCTTCAACTCAAACCTCCTAATCATTTTCTCACCTGTACTTCACCTCTTGAACATAGTTTGCTCAAGTTTTGGTAGGAATATCATGGGATTATTCTTTGCTCCCAATAGATTGAGTGATTTGAGTGGTTCTAGGTTTTTCCTTCCATATATACATGCTGTCTTTTTTATATATGTTAAATTGCTTGATTTGCAGTTATTGAACAGGTCAGGACTGATTCAATCCATATATGGCTCTCAATTTCACTGCCAAATCATAAAATGTAGTCTTTCTCTAGTCTTGCTACGAAATTGCTTTAAGGCTCCAGGTCTATTTCATACTTTTTTAAAAAAAAAAAAAGTATTCTCTTTCCCCTAGTGTGGCTGTTAGAATTTTGGGTGATTGCTGGTTTAATTTTGTTCTTCAGAGTTGCACTTTCGGGGTTTTTCAGTTCTAATAAATTTATTCCTTAAAAAGTGATTTTTTTCCTTTGTTCTCATTTTATGTAGCTTCTCACATTTTAATTTTTAGTTTATGGGTGTGGTTGAAATATGTGTTTTTTCTGATAAAATAGGTGGGAATTTAATATTTTTAATGAGCATATGCATATCTGAAAAGTTCTCAAATCATTTTGAGCAGGATCTAGGTTAGGATGCTGTTAATGAACAAAATAAGGTGTTCATTTTTTTTTGCTTAAACTTATCTTATACATCTTATTTTAAGAATGAACAACCTTTTTCAAACTGTTTGTATTGTGTTTCAAACTCTAAAAAGCTCACTGATAATCTCCTAAATGAAAGAACTATTGGATTCTTATATGATGAGTTCACTTCCCTTATCTTATCCGATATAGGGGAAAAAAGATGACTTTTTGTTTAAGTGTTCATTTGGGAATTTATGACTTTATGATTTTATGGCTTTATGGTGCTTCATAGTTGGAGTTTACAAAATCGTGTATGAAGTTTCTAAACTATTTTAGAAACTCTAAAAAGTATAACACCTTTGTTCATTTAATACTCAAAAATTTTAGTAGCAAAAGCAAGCATATATAAACTCAAAACTAGGCTAAATATATTTGCAAGTGCATGCTATGCAGGGTTGCAGCATAAGACCCTAAAGTGTAATAGAATTCTGCAATAGAATTTACAACTTGAAAGAACATATTATGTAACATAATTGCATCTTTTGGAAACAATGGTCAGGAATTACGATGGTTACATCCATTCCTAAATCACTGAAAAGAATATATTAAGAGAGATGCTCAGAATTGTAAAAAAGAAGGTAGTTCTCTGTTTTTTAATTAAATGCTTTTCACCAAAATATGTATCAAACCTGAAGCTGTTAACATTTTCCCTCTAAATTTTGTTGATGTCTATTTAGCCTCTAGAATATGTCTTAGAGATTAATGTGATTAATTGTCCTCTATATCTTCTATTAGTTAGTACTTTTAGGCATTTTACTTTTAAGAAATAATCTTTCCAAGGTTAAAACATTGACATTTTCAATTGAAAAGATTAAAAGTGTCATGGGAAAATAGTAATGCCTCAGCAATATTAACAATTAATTATTTAATATACTTTTTGAGTTATGTTTTGTTGGCTCAATTTGTTACTGTGTATTATTTCATTATTATTATGATGGGGGAAATCATCAATAAGATCAAGCAATTATGATCTAACTTACTGTTGCTTTCTTTTGAAAATGACTTCCTGTGCAATTTAATTATGAATCTCATAAGTCTATTCAAGTAAATTAAGGTGGGCTTTATCACTATGTAGAGGTAGCCTAGAACATACAGTACTAGATAAATGTTAATTTGAAAATCTAATTAATAGCATAAATATTGTTATGAAAGATAACAAGTCAAGAAATAGGCAATGTAAGTGTGGCATATATCTGAGGAACGCTGAACTATTCAGCAAATCAAAATGAATTATTTCTAGTAATAGCATATTAGTTGAAAATATATCACTTTGACCATTGAAACAGAGAATGGCAAAACATATTGTTATTAAATTTGTGTTGACATAATTACTAACAACTGACAATGTAGTTCTTGAAAAATGTTGCATCCATTTTGCATGAAAAAGAAAAGAAAGAAAATTAAAAATAAAGTTGTTGATGCTTGTAATTATCCTTTTTCTTTTTAATTAAAAATTAGCTAGCTCCTATTTCTTAAAATATGCAAGCTCTATCTCAAAGCTAGAAGCAGTAATAATATCTTATTAAATTAAACTTCTTGCAGTTATTGATTATATAAACATAAAGAAAGGGGGACCTCAAAACACTCTTTTTGACCTCTGTAAGAAAGACATTGGACAACGCCTACATTTGAGACAACAGAACAAGCAAGGTGAGCTAGTTCACACCAATGTTTTCTGCAAAACTTGTCTCAAGTTTATATATGTACATGTATCAAATATCAAATACACAAGTTTTTCTTTTAGTAATTAATAGTTGTTGAGAGTAAATTCCCATTTTCATATGGAACTTAATTTTCCTTCAATAGAGCTCCAATAATATTTAGGGAAGGCAGTGAACCAATAGAGAGGTATAACGGTTTTGCAGCAAATATCACATTGGACATACCAAATCATGGTTCGATTGAATGCAAAGGTGAGCTAAAACCTGATAAGAAGAGTTCATTTGATTCAGCAACAATAGCTTTGCTTTATGAGCTTCAACAACATGGATAACATGTCATCAGCAGCTCAAATTAACCAACTGTTATTGTTATTTATTGTTATTTTTTAATTTAGTTGTTTAGAAATTCAAAAACTAATGAGCAAACCTCCTTGCTACGGCAAATTTTTTCTTCAAAAATTGTATATATTTGTAGATGCCATTTAAGCTTCAATTAGGGTTTATGTATCTATGAATTATAGTTGTAGCATGTATTAGCAATATATATGAATTGTATTAGTAATATATATGTATTAGCAAGATCATAATATAAATTGATTTGTTTATATAATAAATTAATTTAAATGGTGATTCTGTATATCATCAATTAATTTGTTGATTATATAGTCTGTAAATTAATAATTGCAAAATAAAAAAATTAAATTATATTTAGTTACTGATTCATGAGATTATATATGTCGCTAATATGTAATAAATTAGAATTTGACACAATATGCATTAGCGATGGATTTAGCGACTAAAAATTCCATTGCTAATAATCATGGTTATTAAATTTTTAAAAATTCCATTGCTAATAATCATGGTTATTAAACTCGAGTTGACTCAAATGGTCGGATCGGTTGGACTGTGACTCATTAAGCAATTCGAGTCGATTCAATATGAAAATCAAAAGGTGTAAAAACTCGAGTTGACTTGGGAAAAAATCAAATTGAATTGGAACTTGATGACTCAGATCGGATTCCAGTTCAACCTAAAAATGTTGCATTTTGAGAAACAAAATCCTAAATTCCTAAATTTCCTTCCCTTTCTCTGCATCCATTTCGGACCAACAAAGAGAAAAAAAAGTGATTCGGGAGATGCCAAAATAAGTTTCACCTTTATTTTTATTTTTATTTTTATCACCTAATGATCTAGATTTGAAGTTCACGCTAATAAGGATTCTGATGGCCAATTCGGCCTATTATAAAATGGGTCATTCAAGACCTTGGCCCATTTGTAAGTTTACAAGGACAAAATAATGTTAGTTTTGGATAATAAAATTTCTTAAATTTAAAAATTAATTCTATTTTGTTAGAAAACTATTAAAGTACTTTCTTTTCAAGTATTTAAATATAAAAAAGAAACTTTGTTGGTCTTAATATTTTTATATTGATATTTATTAATTAATAAAATTTTCAATGTATTTTGACATATCATATTTTTATTTTTTATAAATAATTATATTTAATAAAAATAAAAATTTTGAGTCAACCCAATCCAACCAATTAACTCTTAACTTAGTTGATAGATCGAGTCGATCTCTGAGCCACTTTTGAAAACATTGGTAGTAATTAATGCGACTAAATTTAAAATTCGTTTAGTGGCAGTATGTTATTTTTTTTGACTGAATTTTCCATCATGAAATTAGCGACTATTTTATGATTCCATTACAAATAGTTTAGCGACTTGGTTATTTGCAAATGTTTTGTCGCCTAATCGTTAAAACAGATTCGCGATGAAAAATGGCCATTTAGTGACGAAAATTACCATCACAAATTGGCAAATTTTTTTTTTGTAGTGAATGCATATCTATAGTCAAACTTAGAATGATTGTAGTGTACAAATAGGTTCGCACTTAAAATTCTAGAAACACCATAGGCCTCTCCTTTAGTACTGGAACTCGAAGGTTATATTTGTAAACAACTCAAAAACAAAGCTTAGAATCACTTAGGTCTTAATAGGTTATAGTGGGGTTAAGGTGATGGTTATCAAAGAATGGACAAAAGCCAATAAAAAAGAATAGCCACTCTGATGCTTAAATATACCAAAATCCCAAAATTTCAAACAACTGAACACATGTGCCTTTACCAAACTTATCTACTCAATCATATGCATATCTAAAAAAATAATAATAAAATTTCTTTGTAATTCCTTAATTCAATCACTTTTTGAGAAGTCAAATTTTCTTTCCCTTGTAAAAACTCCACACTTAATCTTTTGCCATGTATGCTAGCTTTATTTTGAAATTTTGTTTCTTTCTTTCTTTCTTTTCTTTTTCTTTTCTTTCCTTTTTTCTTTTTTTTTTCACACTAGCTTCATTTCTGACAATACTATGATAAAATGGGCAATTACGAGGTAAGTATTTCATGAATTCCTTTGACTTCATCAATAACCCTTGCTAAAAAAATACCGATACTTTTTACTACACCCTTTACAATACCCATCCTTTTAATCCATCTAATCCTGCATTGGCAACTCTATAAAGGGGAGGATAAAGCTATTTAGGTTATATGGTTATTGAATAGGTGTAATAAGAAAAATGAAAATGGCATGCTTTTAGCATGCCTCAGTAGGCTCAAATTGGCTAGCAAAGGTCAATTATATTATAAAGGTAGGAAAACAGTTTTATATTGGCTCGACAAGAAAAAATTACCTAAATCACTTTCTAAGTTATTTCGAGTCGCTTTTATACGTTGATGTGTGATGGGGAAGTTTCTCGTGTTTTAAAATTCCTTACTTAACAATTCAATGCATTGGTTTTTCTCCTATTTCAAAACTGGTCTTAAATGCTCATAAAGTGGAAACAAATAAATATAAATGTAGTTGAATGTTAAACTAGCTAAAATTTCACTAAACAACATGTTTGTCCTATTACTAAAACAAAGAATTTTGACTTATGCACATTCTAAGTTCAAGTTCGATAAGTTCACATTTTGAGGATATACTGGGGCAAACTAAGCTTAGTACAAGGTAAGTGACAATTTTGAACTAAACTCTATTTTAAATATAACTAAAAAAATTTAAACTAAAAGAACTGAATAATTTAAACTAAAAGAACTATTATTACTACTAACTAAGTTTTAAAGCCATTAAAGTTACATCCTAACAAAGAACATACAAATAAAATGCCAAAACAAAAACAAAAAACAAACTTAAGAGATTTCATGAACAAAAAAGGGAGTGCAAATTGTCTATTTACTGAACAAAATTGAGCTTATCTCAAGTAAGCTCTATCAGCAGATCAACTCACTATAGTGGTAATTGTGGTGGCAGATATCTTGCCCAAAAATTATGAACAAACTACTTAAAATTTTTCTTTAACTCATTAATGCTATCCTGTATATTATCCATCCTTCTTTGTTGAATATGCAATCTAGTATTAAAATCATCCAAGCATGTAAGGATTTGAGATGAAGATGCTTCAGTAGCTTGTTGTGCCTTTTCATGTTGGGTTTCTTGGTGACTAGCCTTGTTGTGGTCAGCCTCTACCTCATTTACCTCAATTGGATGCTCATCGACTTGAATTCCATTCAATCTTAAGTATTCAGCTCTAGATGTCTAATGGCAAAAAGGTTTAGGCTCCAAAATCTTTATACATTTAAGCATTGCAAAATCTATGCACTCAAAATCACCTTCAATAGGTTTCTCTAAGTCTATATGTTTCATGAATTTTGCTAAGATAGTAGCAATCCATCCAATAGAAATTTCCTTGAAATTGGAAGGTTTCTTTTGTAACTCCTTAATTTTCTACACTATTGTCACTGCACCATTGATGGGATTCCCTCAATCATGCACCGTAAAAGCATAATTTCCATTGCATTCACTACATTGTTCTTAGATAATTAAAAATTTCCCACCAAGACAATTAAAAATGTTCTTAGATAGATATCTATGAAGAACTTGCATTGCATGATCTCGCAAAGAATGAGCTTTAATCGTCCCTCCTTTCCATGGTTCTGGATTGATGGTGTCTCACACTATTTCCCAATTCTCTTGTGAAGTAGCATTAGGAAATTCACCCAATGCATTTGCTAAAAAGCCAAAATGTGCTGAAAACTAAGAAAAATTCATCGAGTAACCCGTCTTTCCTAACTTGAAGTCGACAGTGCCAAGATCCCCCTCACCTTTAAAGTAGCACTAAAAAGAATAGAGGAAATCTCTAGCAAGAGCTGGTAGACTTTTGGCCTATGCCCCAAAAAATCTTCCCATCTCATGTTTTGGATTAATGACAAGACTTCATGCCATAGGTTTCTAGTAGGTATATTTAAGTAAAGCTTACTCAGATAGGCTGGCTTGACATATGTGCATGCACTAAAATATTCATAAAGTGAGTGTTTTGCTCTATCCACATATACTGGGATGTGTAAACCGGAAGAACTTAAAGCTTCATCATGTCTAGCTTTTTTAGGAGTCACTAAACAAAATAAAAGAACACAATGGAGTGAATAAGATGAAAACCATAAGCTTGAACATGTGAGTACAATGTTAATGTTGTACAAGTCTAATGCCATATCACAAGCAATTGTAATGGACAATGTGAGTAAGAAGAGAAGGAATGCACTATGAAGAGTACAATAAAACATAATCTAGCTAGAAACACTAGCTAACATATGGCAAATGAATACCAAAAGGTAACTACCAAAGATAGCTCAATACTCACATTTAACACAATAAGTCGTGAACAACATAAGCAAAGCATCATAACATTGAAATCAAAGTGCACATGCGATTTGAGAATTATTTAATGATGATTTAGAATAAATGAGAATGATATAGGCTAAGAAATTTTAAGCCAAAATATGAAATCCAGTCATTCAAGCATTTCATCAAACACTCGGTGTGCATATTTCCCAAAGCAAGAGAAGACCAAATCGTACTACTCATACACCAAAATTGAGATCAAACAACTTTAACATGCACACAACAAGCTTAATAGAATAAGAATGCAAAAACAAAAATATTTAGAGCTTAATTGCAAGATGAACCCAACCTAAATGTAACATAATTTCTAAGCAAAATAAGCATAATTTAAGCAAATTACTTAATCAAAGAGTGAAAGAAAACTTACTTGTAGTAATTTAAGCAACTAAAATGAAAGAAATTTATCTTGAAGCACAAGAACTTGGGGGAGTGCAAAGTGTGTGTGGGTGAGTGAAAGAAAGAAAGAGTGCAAGAGTGTGTTAGAGAGGGAGGAAATAAATGAGGGAGAGTGGGATTTTATAAGGAGTACTCAGGTGAGTGAGGTAGGGCACTCGGCCGAGTGCCTAGGTTTGGCCACAAGAGGAAAAAATGGAAAAGGGAAAATGAAGCAACGTAGGGAAGGCATGTCTCACTCGATTAAGCATGAAATATCACTCAGCTAAGTGTTGGCATTCTCGATAAAGAAATTGTAAAAATGCAAAAGAAATAAGGAAGAGTACTTGGGCACTCGGGAGAGTCAGGAATGTCACTGGCTGAGTGACCCTTGGCTATCCACAAACTTAATTTTTCCTGTCCTATATTCCAGGCACAATCCTCCTAATGGATAGTTAAACCAAATTGCTTTAATTCCTTCTTGTTTCAAACATCAAAACCCACATTTAAACTTCACCAAATGCACTAAAATACAAACTTATCTCAATCAAATTCATGTCTAACATTATAAATTTAGGAACACTTAATATGAAAACACTTAATCCTCCTGGTCTCAAAATCAATTAAGATTATGCCAAACTATTATGCAAACTTATAAATCACTTGAATCACATTAAACTTATTTGACAGATAGTTCTCCCTTTAAGTCATGAATCAAAACCCAAAGTAAAAAAAACTAACATCTAAATAAAAAAAAACTTTGAAACATAAAAACAAAGCAAAACACCAAATAAAAGCAAATCACTTACTAACATAAAGCAAAAATTTAAAGAGTAAAAGAGAGCAGTTATGAGTTTAGAAAGTCTGTAGCTAGACTTTTAGGACCGTCTTACTTGTCAAAGATATTTAAAGTTGGCTCAGCAACCTCATGATGAGCAACAAAGTATGGCTTTAACCTGTGGCCATTAACTTTATATTCACAATCATCTTTTGGATTTCTGATGTTGATTACTCCAAACTTATTATTTGAGACCACTTGATAAGGACCTAGCCATCTCAATTTTAGTTTACCTGAGGATAACCTCAGCCGACTATTGTACATCAAGACCAACATCCCAGAAGCAAAATTCTTTCGATTGAGCTTCTTCTCATGCCAACGCTCTATTTTCTCCTTATAGCTTGCAATATTATCATATGACCATTGTCAAAATTCATCCAATTCATTGAGCTGTAACCTCCTTTTTTCTCCTGTATATCTTAGATCAAGGTTAAGCATTTTTATAGCTCAATACACTTTGTATTCTAGTTCGACCAATAAATTACACACTTTACCAAAAACAAATTGAAATCGGGATATGCTTATCGGGGTCTTATATGCAGTTCTATAAGCCCATAGAGCCTCATCCAACTTGTGAGATAGTCCTTCTTTACATTGTTAATTCTTTTCTCTAAGATGGATTTTAACTCCTTACTAGACACTTTTACTTGCCAATTCACTTAAGAATGATATGGGGTTGTAATCTTATGCCTAACACAAAACTTTTTAAGTAGTATTCAGAATTGATGGTTGATAAAATGCTTGGCTCCATCACTGATATAGCTCCTAATGCCTCAAACCTAGTGAAAATATTCCTCATAAGGAATTCAAGCACAACTCAGCATCACATGTCCTAGTGGCTACCACTTACTCATGTTTACTAGGACATATTCAAAGCCAAATAAGTTTGAAAAAGGCCCCATAAAGTCAATACCCCAAACATTAAAAATTTCAACTTTTATCATAGTATTCATTAGCATCTCATCTCTTTTTGAAATATTTCCTACACATTGACACCTATCACAAGACTTTATAAATGACTTAATATCAATGAAAAGAGTAGGCCAAAAGAAACCTGACTGTAAAATTTTTGCTATCATATGATTTGGCCCATGATGTCCACCAACCTCTCCTCTATGACATACTCGCATAATATCCACTTGCTCCTCCTTTGGAACACATCTCCTTAGCACTTGATCCAAACATATCTTGATCAAATATGAGTCATCCCATAGATAGTGCCTTACATCCACTTTTAACTATTTCTTTTGTTGCCAAGTGAAATCTTTTGGAAGCTAACCTCCTGCAAGATAATTAGCAATATTAGCATACCAAATAACTAAACTTTTGTAAGAATAAATAGTACAAATACATTTACTAGGAAATAAATAAAAAATTTCTCCCTTTTCTAGATGAGTATGATCCAATCTAGATATATGGTTAGCCATAAAGTTTTTAGCTCCATTTTTATCCTTTATTTCCACATCAAATTCCTATAAGAGCAAAACCCATCTAATAAGCCTCGATTTAGAATTTTTCTTTGCAAAGAGATGCCGAAGCATCGCATAATCCAACCACACTATTACTTTAGAACTAAGGAGATATGGCCTGAATTTTTCAAAACTAAACACTATTGCCAGTAATTCCTTTTTCGTGGTGGTGTAATTTATTTGGGCTCTTATAAGTTTGTGACTGATATAGTAAATGGTGTAAAAGAATTTCTCCCTACTTTGGCCTAAAACCACTCCTATTGCATAGTTACTAGCATCGCATATAAGTTCAAAAGGCAAACTCCAATCTAGTGATATTATGATAGGCACTGTAATAAACTTGTGCTTCAATTGATTAAAGGCTTGTAAATACTCATCATCAAAGTTAAATGCAGCATCTTTATGCAGTAAATTAGAAAGTGGTTTAGCTATTTTAGAAAAATCCTTAATAAATCAATGATAAAACCCAACATGACCAAGGAAACTTCTAATTCCTTTAACATTTATAGAAGGCAGTAAGTTTTCAATCACATCTAGTTTTACCTTATCAACCATGATTACTTTTTTTGAGGTTTTATGCCTAGAACTATTCTTCCCCCTTCCCATAAAGTGACATTTCTCCTAATTAAGGACAAGGTTAGTTTCTTGACATCTTTCTAAGACCAATGCAAAGTTAGACAAACATGAGTTAAAATAATGACCATATAAAGGAAAATCATCCATGAAAACCTCTGTGAATTTTTTAATAAAATCAAGAAATATGGCCATCATACATCTATTATAAAGACCAAAAGGCATTCTTTTATAGGCAAATATGCCATATGGGCATGTGAATGTAGCCTTTTCTCGGTCTTTCAAGGCTATAGGAATTTGCATATACCCCGAATAACCATCCAAAAAGTAGTAAAACCTATTTCTAGCTAATTTTTCTAATATATAGTCAATGAAAGGAAAAGGAAAATGATTTTTCCTAATGGCACTATTTAACCTCCTTTAGTCTATACACACTCTCCATCCCATCACTATTTGTGTTAGGATGAGTTCATTATTCTTATTAATCACCATAGTTATACCCCCTTTTTAGACACACATTATACATGACTTACCCAACTACTATTACAAATGGTATAGATAATACCTGCATCAAGTAGTTTCAATACCTATTTTTCATCACTTATTGTATAGCTAGATTAAGTCTCCTTTGGGGTTGTACCACCGACTTAAAATCCATCTCTATTGGTATCCGATATGTATAATAACTGGGACTAATTTCCCTCAAATATGATATCTCCCAACTAATAGCTCCTTTATGCTTCTTTAGCACTTCTATAAGCATTTCTTCTTTCAAACCTGTTAACAATAAAGGAATAATTTTTGGTTTTGTATTATCTTCCAAAAATATATATTTTAAATGAGAAGAAAGAGTTTTAAGTATTATTATCTCCCTTAGGAGGGGACAATTCATCATTATTTATTCATTCCTTATTGTGATTTTTATCCAATTCTTGCATTAGCTACTCTTTTCTTTTTCCAACCTCTTTCTCATTCTTTGAATGCATCAAGCAACTTTGAAGCTCATCATCTAACAAAATTTCCTCTTATTTTTCTTCTACACATTTTTTAACACTATTTATAAAAGCAAATGGATTCTTCAAAGTCATAAGAGGGTGCTTTATTACCTTATTCACGTTAAAAACCATTTCTTCCTTATTAAATCTTAAAGTGACCATTTGCCCATGTACGTCTATCAATGCTTTTTCAATGTTCAAGACTATTAATGGCATTTTATGGTCCTCCTCTATATCCATTACAACAAAATCAATTGGGAATATAAAATTTCCCACTTTTACCATTAAATCTTCAATAATATCCTTAGATCTCTTTACGAATCTATTCACCAACTATAGTGTCATTCGGATCTCCTTGATATCACCTAAATTTAACTTCTTGCAAATTAAAAAAAGCATGAAATTAATGCTGGCTCCCAAATTACATAAAGCATTCCTAATAAAATTCCCTTCTAGCTCATAAGGCAATGTAAAACTACCAGGATCTTATAATTTTTTAGGTTTTTTGTTCATTAAAATAACACTATAATTTTTAGATAATTGAACAATTCTTACACCCTCTAGCTTTTTTTTTTTGTTAGAACATAGCTCTTTCATAAATTTAACATACTTAGGGATGTGCAATAAAGTTTCAGCAAATGGTAAATTTACACGCAACTTTTTAAACATGTCTAAAAATCTAGATAATTGTTTATTATGCTTTTCTTTCCTAGCTAGAGATGGAAAAGGTAACTTAGACTCATCAAGCATAGTAGAAATAAGCTTTTATTTACCATTTTCTAAAAAATGGTAGGTAATTGATTACTAACATCAGGTTTAAAAATACTTACCTCCATTATTGGTTCAACCATTTTTGAACAATTCTTACCATTTTCAACTTATTTTACCTCTTTTCCACTTTTTAAGGTAATTTCCTTTGCTTTTTCCTTTGGATTTTGATCTATATTTGATGAAAAAATACCTTGAGATCTGTTGGAGAGAGAGTTTACAAGTTGCCCTACTTTATTTTTTAAATTTCTAATGGAAGCATCTTAATTTCTCATCCAAATATCTTGAGATTTTCATCTAGCATCTTGAGATTTTCTAATGGAGGCATCTTAATTTCTCATCCAAATTAGTGAACATCTCCTCTAAGTTGGGTTTTCTATCCTAAGTATGTTGAGGTCTAGCTTAAAAACCCAAAGGTTGATATGGTGGAGCTTGATATGTGGATGGATAATGTGCTTGGGCTAAGGTTGGTATGGTGGCTGATTTTTGCTATGGGAGGTTAGATTTTAACTATACCGAGCCTTAGGTTGAGTTTTGGATGCATTATTCCTTTCTTTTCATGAAAAATTAAGGTCACTCCACCATCCAAAATTATAAGTATTGCTATATGGGTTTAATGTGCACCTTTTCCACTAAAGTGACTAAGCCTTCCTCACTCTTATTTCTAGTTGCTCTTTATGTTCCTGCATACCTATCACATCTATTAGATAAAATAGACACGTTTAGAACTTTTAATCCATTTACCTTATTTTTTAGTAGCTTAATTTGAGCATTAAGCCTGGTTACTTCATCTACACTTCGTACTTCTTATCTCTTTCATATAGATATATGTTTTGCCTATTGAGCATCATTTATTGCCATCTCATTAAGGAGTAAGAAAGCATCTTCAGGGATCTTATTCATGAAACTTCCATTAGAAGCTGCATTTAGAAGAGACCTTATAGATTGGTTCGCACCTGCATAAAAAATAGACATTAATTGATGCACAACGATTTCATAATGTGGATAAATTTTTAAAAGCCTCCTTAATCTTTTCCAAGCCTCATGGAATTGTTTCTCATATAATTAATGGAAGTTTTCGATGTTGTTCCTAAAAGTAAACCTTTTTTATGCCTTTTTTCTCTTCAAATTAGCCCTGAAAATACCAAAATTTATAATTAAACCTTAAAAAACATAATTTAACTTTTTAAACATAAATCCAACTAAATTAAGATTAAATTAACTAATTTCAACACCTCAAACATACTAAAAATATAATATAATTCACAATTATCACTTGCCTATAGGTAAATGGATTTTAAAAATTTTCAATGCCTCTTAAGAGGACTTTATGCTCCAAAGAGATTTTAAATGCCTCATAAAGAGGACTTTGAATAATTTGGTAGATTTATTACTCGTAGGGAGTCTTGGAAGGATTTGGTAACCTATAAAAAAGACATTGGGACTTTAAGTTTTTTAGGTCCCTCGTTAAAAAAACTTTCTTATTTTTTAAGTTTTTGAGTTTTAAGAACTCTAGTTTATTACAAAAATTTGTTTTTTTGGTGTACTTAAAGATTTTGAACCTTAATTTGCATTTTAAGATTTTGAACCTTTGGACTATTGGTGTTGTTTTTGAGTTTTTTAGCATACATACTTAAAGGGCTTGATGGTCGCAGAGGGACTTTATATACTAGGCTTAATACTCCTAAGAGACTTTGAATACCTCACAAAGAGGATTTTATGCTAACAAAAAAAACTTTAAATGTCTCATAAAGATGACTTTGTGCTTATAAAGAGATTTTAAATGTCGGTGAAACATGTTTCATTATTATTATTATTTTGAGTGTTTTAAGTGTGTTTTGACTTTTGTTTGAGTTTGTTTGGTGGTTGTTTTAGTTTGTGAATTTATAGTTTAAGTGTATGTTGAATTTTTAAACTTCAAATGTGTTTTCAAATTTTGTATTTTGGAATTTTTACATTTCAACTCATTTTCAGGACTTTTACATTTTAAATGTATGTTAAGTTTTTTTACTCTCAATGTGCTTTGTATATTTACCTTATAGATGTATTTTGAATTTTTATAATTTGGGTGTGTTCTAAGGCCTTGAAACTTTTAGTGTGTTGCATATTTATATAATTTGTGTTTTTTGTACCTTTGAATTCCTAGTGAATATACAGGATTTGAACTCTTATTCATTTAATTTTTCATAAATTTATTATGTTATGTGCCCAAGTGTTCATTTTAGGATAAAAAAACTAATTTGATTAACCCAAGCAAGGGTGTGTGTGGGCAGCCTAGCTCCTCAAAGGATCTTCTTTTGGGATTTGCATGATCTCTATTGATTTTCTCTTAATCTAATTGTCTAACATTGTTGCACGACAATGTTGAATTGGAGTCATCCGTAATGTAAGGACCCAATCATGGCCCTAATAGGATTATAATTAATTAATTAGGATTAAGGTTTAATAAGGCAAAATTTGATTATTTGGTATTATTGAAGTTAAGTCACATTAAGGGTATATTGGTAATTATGCACATGTGTATTGGAGTGTAGCTAAAATAGTAGGAAGGATGCAAGTGAATTAAATAAGAAGCTTTGGAGTTGAATGTTAAGAAAATAAGTTGTTTGGGGTTAAAATGTATAAGGTCATTTTGGAAATTTCTCTTTGGGAGATATTTACCCCACGAACCCTTGTATTTAGCTTCTTGAAGAAGGAACTCTTGGGATTTTTGGAATGTGGGTTGGCATTTGAGGGAGATAGCTCTCTCTCTCTCTCTCTCTCTTTTTGGTTACAGTTTGGAGAAGATGAAGATTAGGGTTTGTTGTTTAAACATCATGAAGGTAATGTCCCCTTCCATAGATGTCTTTTTCCATGCTTGATTTATGATTTTAGGGTTGTAAGAAGAGATGATAAGTTATATTTGTCATCTTTATGTATAAGGAAATGAAGAAGAGAGTGAGCTAGATCAATGGATGTTGAAAGAGTTCAAGCTTTAAAGGCCAGGTATGGGAATTAAGTTTTGATACTGTTCATGTGAATGATTTATGGTTTTAACTCCTTTTTCTTCCGGTATGTGTATTTTAATATGAGTTTAAAGGATAAATCTAGTAAGCTTTGATGAGTATAGCATGCTTGAAAACTTAAATGATCATATAAGCAAGAGGGGAAGTGAGATTTGGTGTTTAAATTCAGGTTATGCACAATCGGGATGCTGGTTTTTCTTCTTTTCTTTCCACACGTGGCCACACACCCTTTTTTCCTTGAGAATGCATGGCCACTCACCCTCTTTCTTGTGTAAACACACGACCACACATGAAATGGCTTCCTTCCATGCACGGCCATGTGATGTCTCTCTTCCCTTTGCACATGGCCATGCACTCTTTTGTTTATAAAACACATGGCCAAACACTCCTTTTTTCATAATACACATGGCCACATGTGTGTTTCCTCTTGGAAACACATGGCCACGTGTGTGGTTTCCTCTTGGAAACACACGGCCACGTGTGTGATTTCTTCACGACCTATCTGGACTGTTTTGTGTATAAGTTACCTAAAGAACCCCAAATTGAATGATTCTCATTGCGTTGGAAAAAGAATTCCATACCTACATTTCATATGAAGAAACCCAATCCTAAATCTATCTATAAATAGGCCATATTTTAGCATGAACTCATAAATAGTTTGCTGCCCAGTCACTAAGAACGGACCTCAGTATTTTGTAAATATCTCAAAATATAGGAATGATATCAAGATGATTTTGGATGTTTTAGAAACTAGAAACATAATGGAACAAGTTTGTAGAAGACCATATTTGCTAAAAATGCCTTTTGGTTGGTCAAAAATTGTTTACAAGTTGAACTTAGAAAACTGCCTATGATTGTTCATGACTTATGATTGGACTCGTAACTCCAATCACGACTCGTGACATATGTTACTTGTGAATAAGTGCATGAGTCATGAAGTTTGCTCCCTTTCACGAGTAGTGACACCCCTCATGACTCGTACACTTCTCTACTTCACCCAAACATGATTTTTAAGCCCTTTTGTGTCACCAAAGCTGGTCTAAACCCTTTTAAGAAATTTTAAAGCAATTTAAGCATAAAATAAAGATAAGTTGTGACACTAATCATGATTAATTGAAGTGATATATGAGAATAAAGGTAGTAAATGAACACTAACATTTGAATAAATGAAAGCGTTTACTTGTAATTGATTGTATTATAATGATTATACACATGATTTGGCTTTGCCCAAAAGTATTTCACCTTGATATTCCTCTACAATGACCTGGGAATACTAGGACATAGCCTAGTAATAATAAGAGAATAGGTACAAGGTTACATGTTCAAGTTAAAAGAAAGGGGACATAATAATTTATGTTAAATTATGAAACTATAAAAAGAAAAACTTGATTACACTCAAGGTCATAAGTAGAAGTAATGATCAGCATTGATATATATATATAATAACATGCTCGCCTATTTGCTCATGCCTATACTATATTATAATTAGTGTATGGCCATCAGTAGTGTGCTAACAACTAAGATGAAAAATACAAGTAATATGATTAAAATATATATGTAATTACGTTAAGGTGTATAATGATTATCTAGAATCTGATAGACCATTGAAGTGAATCAAGGAATTAAATATGAACAAGTGTTTACTTTTAAATTGTAAGAGAACCTACGCATACTACTACTATATGGATCATAAATGCATGAGTATTGCTTCAAATAATTATGTTTGATGTGAGTAATGATAATATGGGAAAGCTGCTCGCGACAAATGGTAATCAGGTACGTCATTTAGAAATACCAATGAGCTATGTAATTCAATGTTTTATAATTAATGCTACCAGGCTATGATGAGTAATTTGACTCATTATGTGATCATATATGAGTACTTATAGGGTATGTAATGCTACGATTCAAGTTTTCTTTATATGCACACATGTATATATGGACATGCATATAATACTATGAAGATTTTTAGTTGCAAGAACTATACTTCCATAATCGCCTCATTGGCCTCACGATTAATATCAAGTATGATGAGATGGATCGATGAAAGTAATAGTGTATTGTGGTTGCATTATTATGTAATCCACTATGATATGTATGAGTGATGTTGATGCAACTATGTGATGATATGACTTGCATCCATGTGTAATGGAGCTCAAAACTCATAATAAGAATGATATGCATTCATTATGAATCGTGGCTTGAAACCAAATGATGTATTCAGTAACAAAGAATATGATGAATTAAAAATGTTCTTAAGTGGGTAAGCTTGCGAGTCTTAGTTCAGTTGTGAATTAGATAGGCATTCCTAGAGGGATACAGTTGCAGCTGCCATAGTTGACCATCGTTTGGGTCCATAGTTTGTTCCTTACTGGAACCATTGTTTGACCCCATTTGGGTCTATTATTTGACATCTCCGGATATCCATAGTTTGATACTTCAGGTATCCATTGCTCCCGTTATTCACCTTTTGAACTAGTACTTAGGTAGGCTATTAAAGATGATAAAGTATACACAAGATAAAGTAAAACATGCATTGATTGCTCTATTTATGTGATGTAAGCATGAGGAATGACCTATTGTTTGATTGTCTTAGATTCTTTTCGACTATAAACTGTTTTATGAAATGAAATATCATGCTTTTTAATACATGATTGATATGTCTCACTTCAATTAAGTGAGATTCCCGTATGAGTGCCAGTATGAGTTGGTTCCACCGATGGGAGTCCACAAAAGTTATATGAACTATAACATGTGCATTAAGTTTCATGTACTCTATTTATAAAATGCATACATGTGACATCGAGACCTTGTCTTATAATCTTGATATGTAATGCTGGTTCTTTACGATCACCCGCCACTCTGTCAGTCTGTTTATTTATATATATATATATATATATATGTTTACACATATATAGACATAATGATAACATTCATTTAACCAAGTGCAATGCATGGCATAGAATGATGCTTGTAAGAGAATCAGGTTACCATGGTAAGATAACATGAAAGATGTAAAGTTGTGAATCTCATATGAGAGTTTTATGATATAGTTGAAGTAATTATGCCTACTAGGGCTACTTGTAGACGCTATATGACTTAAATACACCTGTATATTATGAATTAATGTTGAATGCCTATCTTAGGTGAACAAAGTGATTTAATGCAGTAAGTGGAAATCTTATACCATTGCTAACTATGATGTCAAGCCTATTGATAAAAGGATCATAAGATGTATATGAAGGTTTGCATGCACATATGCATAATGATATCATTGATCAAGCTAAATGTAATGCATAATATAAATTGGTGTTGTAAGAGGTTTAAGTTACCATGTTAAGATAATATTAAGAAAACATAAGCATGGAACAGGAATGAGAATTGAGTTATTATAAGATGAAAGAATTATAAAATGCATGAATGGTAATAGTTTGACATGAATAGTATGCTATGATGATGTTAGTGAATTAACCAGTCTAAGCAGGGTCGAGCTAAGTCAAGTAAATATTCTAGATTAATATAGCATAGTATTCGTTGTTGAGGTTGAAGTCTTTCTCAAATGATCAGTATAATAAACTCATATGTTAATTTGTATTATTGAAAAAGGTTATGTATATTTATACATGATTATATGACCCAGGGAAAGAGGTTATCTATAGTACTTTATTTCCCCACTAAGCTTTATAGCTTAGCACATGTTTGTTTATCCATGTAGGTTTCAAGAGAAACACCAGAGGATCGGGCAAGATGCAGTTGCCTTGAGGATTTCAAGATGCTTGAAGGCCTTTTTTTGTTATGAGTAAATTATCCATAAGTTTGATTTATTTATTTGTGGCATGTAATTATGGCCTGTCTTATTATTATTATTGCCTAGTCTTTAATAGGCTTATGATGATGATGATGATGATGATCCATGTTTACCCATGGTTAAGGAATTAGGGTGTTACACGTAACCTATCCTTACTTATGTAGTCCATTTGTATTTTTCCCTGTAAGGCTATATGTAACAACATATATACACAAAAGATTGTGTGTGCATGAAAAGAATTATACCTGCAAACTATATACATGTACCTATATACATGAATTATGTGCAATTGTGTGCAAAAAGTATTATGTGTATTCAGAGATTATATGTGAAGTAGGCACAAGAAGAACTATTATACATGAGGGAAGTGTGAAAAGAATTATATGTATTGAAACATTTATACAAAATCATGTGAATGTATGCAAAAATGCATAAATCATGTTCTAGGTAGTTTAGCAGTTCATTAAGGGCGTGACTCGGCTGCTATTCTCTTATGGAGACCCCTTTAAAGATCCATTTTTGAGCCTTCTTCAGGTGCTTTCCCCTTAGTTTTCTCTTACTATTTTTAAGGGCAATAGTCTGTTGCTATCGTACTATGATCCAGAGATAATCTGATCCTCCCCAAATTGTTCATACTACCTGACGCCCTCAAGAGCCTGAAAAAGTGTCATCTTGGCTTTTTCCTTATGCCCTAAGGTTTTATGAATAGATTGATCCATTGCATACCTTTTCAGCAAAGATAGATGTTGAGACTCGTGTCTCAACATTTGTTAAATTAAAAAGGGAGCTATGCCCCTTAGCTTGTAAAACTTGTAGCCATTCAGGATATACCTTTTACCCCCAAGCCTTTGTATTATATCTTGAGTTTTGAGCAATTTTTCTGGAGAGAAGCCTTATGGACATTTTCTTAGCTAACAACCCCTTACCTCTCTAGATGCCTATAATCATTATTTAAAGGTAGTGTGCCCTTTGTGAGTTTTCACACTAGCTTTTCTTAATGGAAAATGTCTCTCGTTTAGGGATTTTCACATAACCCTATACCTGACTTGCCTATATTAGACCCAACCCACTCCAGTGGCTTTTTATTTATTTTATTTTTTTATAGAATAGACTGCTTATTTCTCAATTTTCACCCTATCCTTTAGTCTAACTTTTACTTAGAGAGTCCCGTTATGGTTGTTTTCTCTAACGGCCTTTTTTGTAGTCCCTAAAAACTCCTTAAAAATGCTCCTAATTCAAGTCAATTCATGCTTAATTCCATTTACAGCCTCCTTCTAGGCACTAGAAGATGGTTTTGCCCCAAGGTGTACCATTGTTAACAGGAAAATCTTAGTGATCATGTCATGATGAAAATAACTGTAGAAAAAATACTTGTCATATGACGTACTGCCATAACTATTTGAAATTAAGCTTGCTTCAGCATATATCCCTGTGCATGCCATAGGTTTCTCTTGACTGGTTAATCATATGTTCATACCTAGCTTATAGATGCATTCCTAACTGTTGTGCCATATAGCAAAAGCAATAATCATAACCAGACATGTAATACCAAAAAATAAATTTCGTTCAATCTTAGGGGAGAACATCTTGTGTGTATTTGACTTTTATCATCAATCAACCCTTTCAAGTTTTCTTGATAGAACATTTCAACTCATCCCCTAATTTTAACCTAGGGTGCCTTTTTTCTATTTTAACCCTAGTGGGGTGTCTAATTTTAGCAAGGTCATATTTTTTCTGATTTTTGACCTACGAGCTCTTTTTTTACTTTTTCCTTTGCCATTAAACACTTTTCAGTTCGTCAACATTGCTTGAAAATTCACTTTCGACATTACCAGTGAGAACAACTTCCCCTTCCATTAGTATTCTTTTTTAACTTTGGTCCTATGTTAGCTTAGTGAACTTAATTTGAGCTATCTGAATATCAAATTACCTCCTTTAAAATTCTATCCCTTAACCTTCCTTTAGAATATCAAGCCAAACTGCCATTTTGCAAATTTAGCAGAGATGGCGTGCTTCCATTTGAATGGTAAAAACCTATGCTCTATTCATCTTGATTTGAATGCCAAACTCACATCATCATGCTTATCTCAGATGTTGAGGATAAAGAAAGAGCTTTAGAATTTAGCTTACTGCCATATCTCTTTGTTTGTATTAGTTGTGCGAGCTTCCATACTTCTTCCATTTTCCCTTTCTTTCCTTTATCTTAGTTAGATTTTGTCACCCTATGTCTTGTATAATACTACACTTAAAAATAACAAATTAAGGCAATAGATTATGAATCATTCTATAATCTTTCTTGGTGGCATCTTCAGGAAATTTTGGCTTCCTTAAATAGTTCATATTGATTTCCTTGATATTCTTCATTTGGAGTGTTATCTTTCCCATTTTTCAATCAAAATTCTAAATTAGCCAATTTGTTATTTCAACAAACTGGAGTAGAGTGTCCTAGCAATGCCTTTGTCAATTTTTAGCATCACCTCAGGTCCAGGCAAAGACATTTTTATTTCATCAATTTTTTCATTTTGTTTTTTTATATTTTTTTCATATTTCAAATTTACCTCACTTCAAGAGTCATAATGGATGCAATCAAGATGTCTTTTTCCTTAAGATTAAATAAAGACTTGTGTTTATTAAATCAATGTCTTAGAAATGAGTTATAATTATTACCATGCATGATAAAAATAAACAAGACACTGCATACATAAGAAAAAATCATATTATTAAAATAGCTAGAGAAATCTATGCATAGTTATAACATAGCTTAGGAACATGGACTAGATCAAAGAAAATGGCTTGTATCCCACCATCAAAAGTGTTCGACACCTCAGAATTTCCTTCTCTTACTTTCCCCTTTTGGATATGGTATTTGCTAGTTATCAATTAAGTCTTGGATGAGATCTCTCAGAGGGTGATAATAGTTGATTTTATGCCCTATATGTTGATGATAATCGTAGTTCCAATTGACCCTATATCTCGAATTCCTTTGGCCTCTTTGCTGGCATAGGTGGCAAAGGTTACAATTTCCCTTCATTCATGAGATAGGCAAGATACCAAAATAATAGCTTACCTAGGTCTAAATAATGTTGTCGGGTTGTTCTTATAACTAAAACTCTTGCAGTTCTACCACTATCACCCTTGTTGCTATTTTTGTTCCCATCATTCTTTCTGAAACTATAGCTGGCAAAGATAGTCTTATTCTTTAAATATTCAGTGTTAACTTTGATGGCTATGTTCTTGAGAGATTCCCAAGCCTTTATAAACCTTTCATTTTGAGCCTGTCTCTTAGGTAGGGAGTGGCATTTTAGATATATAAATTGATTTGATCAGTAGTCTTTGGGTTCTTCTTCATTTCTATTACCATGTTATTCCATCGAGAAAGATACTCATAGAAAGGTTCTTTTGGTTTCTAATGTAACAAGTCTAGATCCTTTAAGGTCACTTCTAATCTTGTGCTATAGTTATACTACTTTAAGAATTCTTCTATCAACCTATCCTAATCTTTATTTATTTCCCAATCCAATTCATGTTACCAACTAATGGGAGGACCCACAAGACTAAGGCCAAAATATTCAACTTTTAATATTCAGTGAGGGTGGTCCCTTTCATTACTAGGGTGTATTGCTTTATATAGATTGTTGGATTAGAAGTGCCATCAAACTTGGGCAGGTCAGTATCTTGAACATTTGAGGCAATAACTCCTCACTATCCATATCTTTATCTTCAAGACTAATTTGTTTCTTTGTTGATAGGAGGTGGGCCATGGTTTTTATCTTCTCTTCCATCTTCTTTAATATCAAATCCTCTATTTTAAATGCCTTACTGTTCATAACTTGAGAAATCATTGGTTCCTCCTCGTGTTGCAAAATCCTCTTTAGGACCATTAAACTGCTCCTTTTTTACTCACTAGGTGAACCTTATGGTGTCACACCTCTAGGTTCAGCAGCTGGGAGATATGCTGTGGTGGTTGCTATGAAAGTTTCTGTAAACATAGTTAGAGCCACTTGTCCCACGATAGGTGCTATAGATTGTGGCATAAGGGTAGGTACTAAGGTGGCAGCTAACCCTCTGATCATGGCTGTCATTCTTCTTTTAAAGTCTTTAAGCCTTCTTTTTAGCTCTTGTGAGGTCAAGGTACCAGTTTGCGATGAAGGATCAACCATTTCTATTGCTTGTGAGTGCTTTTGTTTAGATTTTGAATCTATATAAAATGCCAACCAAACCTGATTCCTATCTTGACTTTGATTATAGCTCTGGTTGTTTAGTAAAAAATCCTCTAATAAGGTGGCTATTATACCCTCTAAACCACTTAGATAAATAGTCTATGATGGCAAAAAAAATCAAAGGGATAAATGATGCATGCTAAAAATTTTAAGAATGAGATGAGATGTATATGTAAAGAATTATATACAAAAAATGAGATAAACACATTCCATTGCCTAGTGAAAATTATGTACATGTAGCATGAGCATAGGTGGAGTGCGACATTACTTGATGAATAATGCACATACAAGACCTCACAACGTACATGCATGCGATTTATAAGAAAGGAGATAGAAAATTTATGAGATCTCGTAATACATATACATGACTGGTCATGCTAGTTATGTGATGTACATATATGTGGAGAACACATATAAAATATAATAAAGTATGATACGGTACGATGAGTGACATATATATATATGAATCTGTGGCATTTATGGTGCATGATAAGGGTGTGTATAGAACATGTCACAGTGTAAGAATGGATGCACATAGTTTATGATACATGCATATATGACATGATGAGAAATAAAACATATGCAAAGAATGCACATGACATAGGACACGATATAAGAGTGTTCATAGTGAATGACAATGTATTCAATGCATGACATGTTATGATGGTGATTGTAGGCATATATGATTTATGCATATACATATGTATACATTGTTAGTGTAAGCCCTAGCCCCAATACATTGTTATAAAACATTCAAGTTAATAAATAAGGCATTTATTTTATCTATTGTATTCTTGTGCATATCAAGTGATAGAACTATCCAAAAATGTTGTTTTAGTTTAAGTTATCATGTGTGAGGCTCATGGTTGTAAGACCTTGAAACATTTGAGAATTCATTCTAAATATCCCAAGTCAATCATTGTTATGGGAATAATAAATGAATTAAGACTAGTATACTCTCTCTGATAAGTTGAGTTATATTTTACGGATCATAAGGACTAAAATGTAAATTGGAGATCATAAATACATGTTTAGAACATGGTATCTGGATTTGATATGCTCATGAGAACACTACAACACATAGTACAAGTCAAAAGTGTTTCTCAAATGCAAGTTTTGTATCGGAGTTCTTAGGCCTAAAGTCTCTATGAAACTCTTTATGAATTACTATGTACTTTGACATACAACTAACGTACTTGTAACAGAGTGACTAGTATGGGTATGCAAGCATACACTAATTCATGTTAGAGAGCATGAGAGAAGTAAAAGGGATTACCCCTCTCAATAAGAGAAAAATATCACCGACCACTTGATCAGTGAACAGAGAAGTATATGGACATATCGAGATGAAATAATGAGCAATCATTATTTATCTAAGAGTTTAGTGTCACTGAAATATCAAGAAAGTAATTAGTAAATATAAGGATGACTAGTTCCATGCCCTATATTAATAATGATATTTGTGGGTAAGGGACTATGCAAAATTGAATTAGGTCACTAAATGCATTTGCATTTTCATTTAATTTGGAATGATATAATATCTTGCTACAGAATATATATAGCCTTTGGATTATATTAATTCATTGCCAATATTAAATGGACCTATAGGATCACACACAAAGCATTGGGCCTAAAATATTTAAAATAGAGTATTGGGCATTAATTTAGGCTTTTATTTAAAGTCAAATTAATGTGGATAATGGGTATTAAATTGCTAAATGGATTTAGTCCATGAAGAATGAAAAAAGGGCAAAAGGAATGGATAATTAATTATTTATTTATCTTTAGATAATTAATTATTTATCTTTAGATAATTAAGTTAATTAAGTTTAAATTCCTATATGCATTTGAATTAAATTATACCACTTAATTAGGAAGTGGTGGAGGCTGAAGTTACTACCTAAACCTAGTGCATTTTGGCATCCATAAGGAAACCCCAAAAAAAGTGATATAAAGTGATTAAAAATTATTTTTGCCAAGTTAGTTTTTTTCCTCTGTCATTGCCATAATTCTTAAGGGCAAAGAATTCTTTCTTCTTCTCTTGTATTTTGGGCAGCCATTTGTAAACCCTAGAAAGAACAAGATCAAATCTTGTGTCTTTATTTTTATAGCCATTGTCGAATACAAAAGGTTAGAGCTAGCACTCTCATTTTAGGCCGACTTTGTAAGTGTGTGTGTGAACATAGAGTGGTGTGGCGCAAAGGCAGCACCTTTGACATTGGTGATTGAGATCAAAGGTATATAAGTCCATCTTATATACTGGTCATTGCAAAAATCAAGTTTTGAAATGCATTCAAGGATGTAAGTTCAATTAAAAACCCTAAAATTACATGTTTCGATTCTATATTATTTATTGTATGGCTTGTATGATCAAAAGTTTTAATTTTTTCACTGCATGATCATGATATTTATGCCATTTGATATCCCCTTCAATGGTAACAGAGCCTAATCATGTTTATTTTGGTGCTTTGAATGCGTTACAACTTGATTTTAAATCGTTTGTTGCATGAAAAGTGATGCTAAATTTTTTTGTTTTGAGTTTTTTGCATTGGTTGAGTGGAAAAATGATTTTATATGATTAATTGGATATTATGACATGTTAATATAATTTCCTAAGATTTTTTTAGACCTGTTCATGGTCTGTTTTAAATATATATACCTAATTGTACATGTTAATCATGAAACTAGGTGCTTGTTTGCATGATATGTGTTTGTAACCAACTAGTTTCTCAAAATTGATACGAATCCACCACCGTTAACCAATGATCCTTTAAAGATGCCTAGTTGTCCAATTATAAGAGGACGTGCAAAAAAGCTAAAGATGGCCATGTCATCTTAAGTTCAAGGCTTTATTACTCAAGAACTTAATGAAGATGCCTTTGAGAAGTGTTATGGAGAACTTGAAGGCAAGTATAAAGTACTTAGCCTCTTGGAAGCAAGAGAAGGAATTGGGCAAGCTTAAGCTATCAAGAGCTTTTAACAACTTTGGGCTTAATTGTACAAGTAATGTGCTTCATTTAAAAGTCACATGACTCACTTAAGTTGTATTATTAATTGGCTTGGCGTGTGGCCTTCTTTTTGGTTTAGTTTAGTTAGTTTGGTTATTTATTTTAGTCTTTCTTTTGGGCTTTCATTTTAGGCCTATAAGGTTTATTAATTAGTTTTTTTTAAGTGTGTTTAATACTTATTTGGGCTTAATTGGCTTGTAAAAAGCCCAAGGAAATTCGTGTAAGGCCATATGAGTATTTAAATTAGGGTTTTAAAGAGTGAATTAGGGTTAGCCACCTTATTAATAGGCTAACTTAGGTTGTAAACTTTATTATTGAATTAAATTATAAACTTTTGAGAGTTTTCTCTTGGCTTAGCCGAAATTCTTTAGAGAGATTATGAGATTGCTTGCTTTCTTTTCTATTGCATCAAGAATTAGAATTACTTATCAATCATTTGATTGTGGAATTTTCTTATTCTTCTTATCCGAATTATTTGCATTTCCATTCACGTGTTGTTTGGGGGTTCAATAGGGAGGGTGTTTGTCTTCTTTGCATTTTGAGATCAAAGTGTATGTTCAAGGGGTTTTGGGTTCTTTAACCTTAGGGTTCCGCATCAAAAATTAAATGTAAAAAAATGTTGGGCATGTTTGTAAGTGATTTTAGAATATTAATAATAGGTCTCGACATGTTTTAAAAATGGTTTTAATTCTGGTCCATGACAATTTAATTGGTTAATTTACAAATCACTTAAAATAATGACTAGTTTGTGTTTGTTGCATGTTTAATCAACATTGTTTGTTTTGTTTTGATTAAAATGGAAAAAAAACATTTAAATCAAATCTGAACAGAACTTAATTCAATGTTTATGACCTTATTTAAGTTATTAAATGGCTCATAAAATCGTTTTAAGAGTTTGTGCGTCGTTAGTGGCATTATATGAGCATTAAACAACTAGTTTCATGTTGTTTGTTTGTTTTTGTTATCAATGCCGAAAGTGTTATGTGTTGTTCGTGAGTTTTTATTTTTGATTCATGTTGATTCATATTATTTGTATTTTTAATGTTTATGGGCTATATGACATAATATTAAAAATGGCAAAATTGGAAATTACATTAGAGTTGATTTATGGCACAAATCTAATTAGTTTGTGTGTTGGGATTTTAAGAGAGCTTATTCAATAAGTGGATTTAGTCCATTGGACTTCGGCCCAAGCCCATCATAGGGTCTTCTCTTAAAAGTACAAGTACACAATTTCCATTAATGGGCTATGCTTAATTAATTAAAATTGGACTTTGTTTTATCCATGAATGTTATGTATATTTGCTTGCTTGTTTTGTGTGATGAATGAATATGCATGGTGCATTCATGGGCCCTGGGTTATGTAATTAAATATGGCCTGCATACCATTAATGATTATTGTAAAATTTTCATTTATTTTCTAGTATAGAATTTATTTGAAGACTTTGTAAATCAAGAGGAAGCCCACTGGAGTGGAGAAGCTCAACTTGAAGATTCATATGTAATAGTATAGAATCTTAGTTGTAGGTTTTTGGGCCTATGTTTCTCACACTTTACTTTATGCACTTATACATATACATGCTATGAATGAATGACAAAGCATATGCCATGTAAGCCGTAATAAAATGATGCGGAACCCCAAGGTTAAAGAACCCGAAACCCCTTAAACATACGCTTTGATTTCAAAAGACAAAGAAGACAAACACCCTCCCTATTGAACCCCCAAACAACACGTGAATGGAAACGCAAATAATCGGGATAATAAGAATAGGAACACGCCACAATCAAATGATTGATAAGTAATCCTAATTCTTGATGTAATAGAAAAGAAAGCAAGCAATCTCACAATCTCTCTAAAGAATTTCGGCTAAAGCCAAGAGAAAACTCTCAAAAGTTTATAATTTGATTCAATGATTATCCTCCTGTTACAACTCATAACAAACTATTTATACTAAAACCCTAACACTTTACTTCTTAAACAAGCCAAATAACCTCTTTAGGAATTCTAAGGACTCTTTACTTCTTAAACAAGTCTAATAACCTCTTTAAGAAGTAATAAATCACCCTTAGAAGCTAAAACAACCCCTAAAAAGGCCTTAAACAAGGTGTGGCCGAATTTCATAAGACAAAACAAGCCCATTCTCCTACTTAAAGAATTAAAACAAAACTAAAATGATGGGCCTTAATGAAGGTGGCATGTAGCCCACTTAAATAAGGCCTTATTTGTTCAATAAACCAACTAAACATAATGAATTAAAAGCCCTAACTAAAAACTAAACAAATCAGCCCCTTAAATCCATTAAGATACAACTTTAAATGAGTCATGTGAATTATAAATAAAGCACATGACTTGTACAATCAAAGCCCAAAGTTGCATAAGCCCTTTATGACTCAAGTTGGCCCAATTCTTCATTTGCTTCCAAAAGGATGAGTACTTTATGCTTGTGATGCTGATTGATGAAATCATCATGACTTGCCCTCTCCATGGTCGTATCATAAAATTAATCCCTTAAATAGTAAGTCACGAAGTTGCCTTCCTAATTCGAAACATGTTAAGGCATAGATCATTGGTCATATAGACTAGGAGTCCTAGATGCGCCCAATTTTCTTTGTAAGGCATGGGTTGTGAATGTAGGTTGGACTTAACATGGAAAGGGATGCCGGACCTAGGAAATGAATAAATGGGTTTGTGCTATAACATCTTAAGATGTTAGCCAATTTGATCCAAGAGTTATATACGAGATATGATTGGAGTTTTCATACCTAAGTAACTTAACTCTTTAGGTGTACAAGCTCAGCTTGACTAATGAGTTATTGTGAAAAGTGGATCTTGGCCCACATTAAATCACTAACGTAAATTATTTAAAGGGATACTAATTCGATTTATGGGATTATATTAAGACCTCATTTAATCGTGTTAAGTTTATAAATTTTTGTAGATTGAAAAATGGCTTCTTCAAACAACAATTTTTCATTGCGATCAGTCCTAGAAAAGGACAAATTGAATGGCACCAATTTCATAGACTGGTCTCGAAACTTGAGAATTGTTCTTAAGCAAGAGAAGAATTCATATGTTTTGGATGCACCCTTGCCCAACGAACCTGCTAGGAATGCCTCTGAAACTTAAAGGAAAACCTTTAAGACTAAGAAGAAAGACTCCAACAATGTGACCTATTTGATGCTAGCCACTATGGTGCCCAATTTGCAAAAGCAATTCATGGAACAAGAGGCCTATGCGATCATGGTACACCTCAAGGAGATGTTCCAAGAACAAGCTCGTCATGAGAGGTTCGTGACAACAAAGGCCTTAATTTCTTGTAAGATGGCTGCGAGTACTCCTGTTAGTACTCATGTACTCAGGATGAAAGGGTATATTGATACTCTTGCGAGGCTTGAGGTACAAGTCCCAAAAGAATTGGCAACTGACTTGATCTTAGGTTCATTGACTAATGATTATGATCCATTTGTTATGAATTATAACATGCATGCAATGAATAAGACAATCACCGAGCTTCATGGGATGCTTAAGAATGTTGAAGAGAACATTCGAAAGACCAATCCCATACTTATGGTTCAAAGGGGCATTAAGAAGGGACCTATTAAAGGAAAGGGAAAAGGAAAGGCAAAACCCAAGAATGACTAGGCACGACCTAAGTCTAGTGGGAGTGCACCTCAGGCCCAACCCAAGCCCAAGGTGCAAAAGCTCAAGGAGAGTGAGAGCACATGCTTCCATATGCAACAAGTTAGGGCATTGGAGGAAGAATTGCACTCTCTTTAAGGAAGAACAAAAGAAGAATGGAGCCAAGGCATCCATCTCTGGTATTTTTGTTGTTAAAATTAACCTTTCTATTTCTACCACTTGGGTATTGGATACCAATTGTGGTTCTCACATTTGTTCAAATGTGCAGAGGCTAAGAAATAGGCATTTACTAGGGAAGAGTGAAGTGGACCTCTGCGTGGGGAATGGATCACGAGTTGTGGCTATGGAGATAGGCGACTATCGACTCACTTTACCTTCTTGATTATGTTTAGATTTAATGAATTGTTATTTTGTGCCTGCTATGAGTAGAAACATTATTTTAGTTTCATGTTTTGATATGGATGGATTTGACTTTGTTATTAATAATGGCAATATTCATATTTGTCTCCAAGGCATTTTATATGGCACTACTATGTTACAAAATGGCCTTTATATCCTTGATCTACAAAATAGAGAGTCCATATACAATATTAACAAAGAGGGTTAAATCAAACGAATTAAACCCTACTTACTCCTGGCATTGTCGTTTAGGATATGCAAACGAAAAATGCATTTCAAGACTCCATAAATCTGGAGTGCTTAGGTCATTTGATTTGGAATCTTATGACACATGCGAGACATGTTTGCATGGCAAGATGACAAAGAGTCCTTTTAACAAGAAAGGTGAGAGGACTAGTGAATTATTGGGATTAATACACACCGATGTATGTGGACCATTAAGTACACAGGCTACAGGTGGTTTTAGTTACTTTGTAACATTCACAAACAACTTCAGTAGATATGGGTACATCTATCTAATGAAGCACAAGTCTGAATCATTTGAAAAATTCAAAGAGTTTAAAAACGAAGTAGAAAACCAACTTGGCAAAAGTATAAAAGCCATTCGATCAATGATGATAGTCATCTGAAGGAGTGTGGAATCATTTCACAGCTCACTCCTCCTAGAACACCACAATGGAATGGTGTGTCCGAAAGAAGGAATCAAACTCTGTTAGACATGGTTCGATCAATGATGAATCAAGCTAATCTTTCTGTCTCTTTTTGGGGTTATGCATTAGAAACTACTGTGTTTCTATTGAACCATACTCCAACTAAAGCAGTTGAGAAGACACCATACGAGGTATGGACTGGGAAAGAGCCCAATATGTCTTTTCTGAGGATTTGGGCCTATGAAGCACATGTTAAAAAATTAACATTTGACAAGCTAGAGTCCAAATTTATTGTATGCTTATTTATGGGTTATCCCAAAGAAACAAAGGGATACTACTTTTACTCACAAGCAGAGAAAAAAGTGTTTGTTGCTCGTAAAGCTTTTTCTTGGAAAGTTCTCAAGAAAGATGATGGGAGCAAAGTAGAACTTGGAGAAATTCAAGTACCACAAACTCCTGTAGAGGATGAGTTAGAAATGGGATCAAGTTCACAACTAGTTGTAGAACAAGAACCCATTGCACAAGAACCTAGAAGGTTCGGTAGGGTACGATGGGAGATTGAGAGATACAGATTTCTAATCATCGACAGTGACACTATTCAGTTAGTGGATCGTAAGGATCCAACTACCTACCGAAAAGCTATTGAGAGTCATAACTCGGAAAATTAGCTTAAAGCCATGAAATCTGAGATGTAATCAATGTACGATAACTAGGTTTAGACCTTCGTTGATCCACCAGAAGGTGCCAAGGTAATTGAATGCAAGTGGCTATTTAAACTTTGTTAGAGAGTATGCCCTAGAGCCCATGTAATAGGGATGTTTTTCATATGTATGAAATTTATATTCTTAATAAAAGGCATCATTCATTTATTAATGCTATGTTTGAATACATGAGTTTGTAAATCTTAAATTAATAAATAAAGTCCTAGATATTATAAACACAGTGCAAAGGCAATCATGAAGGTGTTCATGATGTGAGATGTCTATTGCATGCAAATGTCTTAATATCTAAATATCCCTAGTTATAGAATTAACAAGATAGGACATTGTTAATTTGGACAGACTAGCACATGTTATGCTTCTTGAATGGTTCAAGCAGTGGTTCTCATAACTGTGATTATGGAAGATAATCAAAGCTAACATGTGGATGCTTGTTAGAAGAACAAGTTCATTGGAGACCTGCATAGAGAATCCTCACATGGATATTAAATCTATGTCAGTGAGGAATCTCTTCATAGCAGTTGTGCAAGTATCCTTAGACTTGAGATCACCAAAGTTATCTTAAGTAGCAAGTGGTATACTTTGACTCCATAACCGATTACTTCCAACTGGGAGTGAACATAGTTAAGAGATTGGGTATATCATGACCTACTTAAAGATAGTTGAGTGATTGACAAAGGATTCACCATCCCAGATTTAACAAGGGAAGTTATCTCGCATGATTCTCTAATTGCCTTGTTCAGAGAATCTCTGGCCAGAGTAATATGCCGAGATGGATGGAGATCCATGAAGGGCATTTTAGGAACAATAGTTAAATTAATAGAACATACATAATTAGATTTATATGAGTTGACAGAAATCCATACTCAGAATCTAATTGAGATAAGAGTGGTGAAAGGAGTAATTGCACGGTAACTGTTTCTATGGAAGGGTACAGTCAAACCGCATGACTTTCCTGACATTTGGGTAGTCATGATGCCTAGCTAGAGGCCAATCATGACTTGTATAATGATGTATCAAAAGTATCAATAGGGATTGATGAGATGATTTAAAGGAGTTTAAATCATGTGAGTTTTGAATAGAACTCACAATTACATATTATACTGCCAACATGGACAGGAACCCAATAGGTCACACACATATAGAGAAAAGGGTAAAATGGTAAAATAACAAGGATAATAATATTTGATATTATTATGAAGGTAGAGAAGTGAATAAGATAATAATTAATTAAAGAGTTTAATTAATTATCATCAAATAAAATTGTTCGCGGAACTTTTGAGAAATGTTCTGCAAAATAGGACCTAATTGCAATAATGTATTTTATGATTAATTATTATTATCTTATAAGTGTTATAAGACTACTATAAGTGTTATAGGACTGATATAATAATTAATAGGTCCATTGGAGGAATTATTAAGGGCCAAAGGAATGAAGAAGTTGGAGGAAGCCCTCCAGAAGAGAGCCACACGCCAACTCCATACAGAAGGGCTTAGAGGGCTTTTTCTTGGACCAAATTAATTTATATATGTTACATAAGTGTTATGGAACTCACATATTTAATTTGGTTGGATTTGGAATCCATTTGGGTATTTAAATCCAATTAGTTGCATAAAGGGCCTAGTTTGTGGGTTTTGTGCATAGACTTTTATGAAAAGGTTTAAATTGGATTTAATTCAGCCCAAATGATTATAATTAATTCCAGAGGCCCAATTAATAATTTTCCAGCAAATTTAAAGAGCCCAATCTCATTAAGGAGTTGGAATTTTAACCTAACTATAAAAGGCCAACTAATGAGAATTAGGGAAAAGTGATTAAAAACAAAAGTCTTTTTTCTTAATCTCTCTCTCCCTTTTGCGCCAACTCCTAAGCTAGCTCTTGCGAATTTCGGCCAGCCCTAGTTAAACACCAACTTGTTGGTTCAATTTACCCCTCTCTAGTGTGGATTACTCATTGGAGGTGTTCGATTTTGAACACTGTGGTTTGCGACAACCCGGTGCGAAGTAAAATCAACTGTTCAACAAAAATCAAAGGTGATTTTTCTTATTCTCATATAGTTATATTGTGTATTCATGGCAAGATTAGATCTAATGGTTAAAAAAATTTTAAAATTCCGCTCATGTATGTAATGCATGTAACCATTAAATTCCAACAAACTCAAAGCTGATAAGACCTATAAAGGTAGACTAGTAGCTAAAGGTTTTTGGCAGACACATGGTGTAGACTATAATGAGACCTTTTTGCCTATATTCATGCTCAAATCCATTAGGATCTTGCTTGCCATAGCTGCATATCATGACTATGAAATATGGCAAATGGATTTTAAAACAACTTTCTTTAATGGGAATCTGCTCGAGGATGTGTATATGACACAACTTGGGGGTTTTGTCAATCCCAAGTATCCTAAGAAGGTTTGCAAGCTTAAAAAATCCATTTATGAATGAAAGCAAGCATTCCGGAGTTGGAATCTCCATTTTGATGAAGCAGTTAAAGAATTTGACTTCATAAAAAATGAAGATGAGCTTTGTGTGTACAAGAAGTTTAGTGGGAGCATAATAGTAATTTTAGTCCTATACGTAGATGACAACCTTCTCATTGGCAATGACATCCCTCTCATTGGGAATGACATCCCAACATTTCAAAAGGTTAAGCAATGGTTAGGGAAGTGTTTCTCGATGAAAGACTTAGGTGAAACCAAGACAATACTTGGTATTCGAATCTATAGAGATAGATCGCGTCGGCTATTGGGACTAAGTCAAGAAAAGTACATAGACAAGGTACTAAAGCAATTTAGTATGGGAGACTCAAAGAAAGGATACATAACTTTGGCTTTAGGAGTTCCTTTAACTAAAGAACAGTATCCTAAAACCAAAGAGGAAAGGGATAGCATAAGTAGAATCCCATATACATCTGCTATTGGATCTATCATGTATGCTATGTTATGTACTAGGTTGGATGTTACTCATGCACTGAGTATAACAAGTAGGTTTCAGCAAGACCTTGGTGAGAAGCACTAGTCTGCTGTAAAGGGGATTCTAAAGTACTTGTGAAGGACTAAAGATCACTTCTTGGTGTGTGGTGGTCAAAAAGAGCTCGTCATACAAGGTTATGCCGATGCTGCTTTTTAGACCAACATTCAGGACTCAAAATTGCAATCTTGTTTTGTTTTTGTTTTGAACAGTGGTATTGTCAGCTGGAGAAGCTCGAAGCAAGAGATCGTTACCGACTCAACTACAGAATAGAAGTATATTGCAACGAGTGAGGCTGCAAAGGAGGTTGTTTGGATTAGAAATTTCATTTTTGGATTAGGGGTGGTCCCAAGCATCCTAGATCAATTAGAAATTTTCTGTGACAACAACGAGGCCATCGCATAGGCTAAGGGGCCCCGATCACACCAGAAATCCAAACACATACTCAGAAGGTACCACCTGATCAGAGAGATCATTGACTATGGGGACATCAAGATTAGCAAGATAGCGAGTGAAAACAATGTAGCAGATCCATTGGCGAAACAATTGTATCCAAATCTACACAAAGCTCATTTGAGAGCGTTCGGTCTTAGGGCTATGCCTAATTAGGACTAGTGCTAGTGGGAGATTGTTAGTGTAAGCCCTAGCCATAATACATTGTTATAAAACATTCAAGTTAATAAATACGGCATTTGTTTTATCTATTGTATTCCTGTGCATATCAAGTGATAGAACTATCCAAGCATATTGTTTTAGTTTAAGTTATCATGTGTAAGGCACATGGTTGTTGTAAGGCCCCTGACATGACCCTAATTTAAATTACATATTTTTGAATGGAATTTTTTATGTGATTACTTGTAAGGCCCCTAACAAGACCCTAATTTAAATTACATATTTTTTAATAGGATTTTTATTTTATTAAGATTAAATTAAATGAGAATTTTGTATAATTATGGGTCAAAGGGGTAAATTATCATGTTATTATGTTAATTGCATGAAAATAAAATTTAAGAGTATGGTTAAATATTAATTGAGGGTGCAATTGAAGTAAAAAGGTATTAATTTGGGGTAATTTTGTAATTTTAGAAATTTAGGGGTCCAATGTGGATAGAAGCATATATTGAGAGGTCAATTTAAAAGGTGGAATTAATTGATAGGTCAATGTATGAAAAGAATTAAAAGGAGGGGTTAAAGATTAACATGCAAAGAATAAATAGGTAAGTGTGAGACATGCAATTTTAAGGGGGACCAAAAAAGAACTTTTTCACCCCTTTATAAAGGCTTAACTCTTGCATGTGGGAGAGAGAAATGCAATGGTTGATTAGAGATGAGAGTGGGACAGCATAGGGAGGAGAATTTCAGTTTTTCTTCTTCTCACATCTCTCAATTCTCTCTTCCTAATCCTTGCATGCATGAGATTTAATCAAGAAGTATATGTGCAACAAATTAAAGGTAATTAATCATTTGAATTTGTTCTTCTTCTTCTTCTTCTTCTTCTTCTTCTTCTTCTTCTTCTTCTTCTTCTTCTTCTTCTTCTTCTTCTTCTTCTTCTTCTTCTACTCATTTTGGTGGAGGTAATTGTTGAATAAGGTGCTGGAAATTTTTAATTGAATGATAATGATGTTTGTGAAGGAGAAGATGAGGGTAGAAAGTGTAAAGGAAAGGAAATTGCAAAGGATTGAAGACAGGGTTTTTCGGCCAAGGTATGGGAATTTAGGAATCTTCATGTTACATGTAATAATTATCTGTTGGAACATGATGAGTTGGACTTGAGTTTTGAATGATTTGTTGAGAATGTGAGGTAAAATTGCATTTGAAACCTTAACAGGTTTCCTTTGACCTAGTAATGGAAATTCTAGTGTAAATTCAGTTAGAGACCTCAAAATGAATTAATTAAAAATTCTATAGTTAAATGAGACATAAACCTACAAAATTGTAGAAGGGACTGGGCTTTGATTATGCCACCAACTAATTTCTATAATTTTTTGAAAAATCAGGTGAACTATTAATATAGATTCCGGAATAGCTGGTGACTAAATTGAGATAACTTTGTGTACAATGATCAGAATGATGAAAAGTTAATATCTATGGAATATATAATTCTATATCTACAATTCTTGAGAAGAAACCTAAGATTAAATCTGTCTCTAAGTATATGGAATTTATGGTTGAATCCGGACTAGTCCTTTGGACTGCTCATAGAAACAGAGTTTACAAAAATGGGCATAAATTTTTGTAGAGATGTTAGAATGCTACAAAATAAAATTTTGGTAAAACTAGAGACATAAAAAATATAACTTTGATGAAGAAATTTTGGTCTAAATATCTCTTAATTTTACGTTATGAATTTTTCTAAGTGACAGCACACACTGTTTTGGTTCTATGAACAGCCTATAGTATTTTCCACATATCTCGAGCTATAGGTCGGATAATAAGGTTAATTTTGATGCTATGGAAACTAGACACATAGGGGAATAAGATTGTAGATGATCATTTTGCCTAACAATGACATATTCAATTTCAAATGTGGCTCACAAGTTGAGTCTAGAATGCTGCCCTGTGCAGATTTTTAATATACTTTATCTTATGATTTTTTATTAATTGAGATAAATAGGTGTTTATGTGATTGCAAAATAAATTGGATAGGGCATGTAATATGACTATCAATGAACGATCATATGCATACATATACATTCATATGTGTACATAGATAAACATTAGTGATAAAAAAATCTAACTTATATATGAAAATAGATTTGTACATGATTGTCATATGCAAAATTTATGTATAATATGTAATCCTATGATGAGAAAGTGCAAATTTTGACATGTACCTATGCTATGAAATAGGAAATATAATAGTATGACCATGTCATATGTATATGCCCATATGGAAACATGTCGATATATGTATAGCACATGATTTGAATAATGATAAAGGTATACATATTGATAAACATGCTTATAAGAATAAGCCTACTATATGTGAATGTATCTATAGGTATGTACCTTTATGACAATGTATATGAGTGTATGAGCATGTAATTGCCCTATGAGATAGAAAATGTTTTAGCATGACTATGAACATGTGAGATGCTTAATGAGAACATGTTCAAGTATATGATGTGATGATTATATATCATGCCTATATGTCATGATGCAAATTTTATAGTCACACAGATTGGATGAGCTAGATGTATAACTTGTTATATGAAATGTGCATATATCTGTCTATGCACCAGAGAACTTATAGTTTTACAAGACTTTGTATTTGTGCTAATAGTATATTATGAATACAGTCTTGATATGTGAATTGAACATGAATATAGTTCTGCCTGCAATAGAGTTTAGATGTGGATAAATAGGCGCCTATAGGGAAAATTGCAACTGCCATAGTTTGGCCCGATTGGGTCTAAAGTATGTTTAATCCAGTTTGTATCATGAACAGCCCCGTTTGGGTTGTTAGGCGACCCCGTTTGGATCTGCTTGACCGGTCTAAAGTATAATTTGGCCCCATTTGGGTCTATAGATCCAATATCTTCGGATATTCCCCATTTTGATACCGAAGTGTATCGACAATTCCTGTTATCCACTGATAAAACTAAGGCAGGCTAAACTTTATTTATAGTAATGATCATAATTAATCAGATAAAGTTCATCTTACTAAAGATCGTTATTGTGGATCATATTGTTGGTTTGTCCATAGAAATTGTGCTTCATTTGAATATGTTCACATGGAAAATTGTCATCTATATGAATTATGAAAATGGAAATATTTGATACTCTCTTGGGTATAATGTTTATGTACATAAGGATATGCTTTAAGCTTTAAAGTATTTGTTATTATTGACATTTTATGTTGTACATGTTATATATATATATGTTGTATATGTGTATTTTTGATGACCATTGTGAGTGGTCATCCATCTATAGATATTCCCCACTAAGCTTTATAGCTTAGCATGGGTTATTTATCAGTGTAGGTTTAGTTATCAAGACTTTTGCTAAGGGACGATCTCTGCATCAGGAAGGGCCAACTACCGACTATTAAATCTAGATGTTGGATGTTTATTTTTTGTATTACTATTATCATAAGTTTTGTATTATGGCAAGTTATCTTATAAAAATGTATCTAACCTATGTGAAGTGTTGTAACTCACTAGTAGTAAAGCTAAGAAAGAGTATGTGTGCATGTGATATACATAAAGTAATTTCATATAGTACAGTATGCATGATACAAAATGTGAAATGCAATACAGGAATAGACTTGTAGCAAGTACATAGGTAAATGAAACAGTATGACGTGATTAATGGTAATATGATGGTTAAGCGAATATTTTGAATAAGCATGATTTATAGTATTTAAATTATGAGTTAAATAGGGTATCTGTATAGGGGGTGTTACAATTTGTGGTATTAGAGCCTAGGTTTAGCCTTTTGTGGGTAAAAATGATCCTAGGATTCTATAGTATGATATAGTGTTTTGTTGGCCTGATGCAGAAGTCCCTGTTTTCTTATAGATTGAAGATGGAGAACTCTAGATATGCTTTTGAGGAATCGGCTGAAAGTAACAGGTCGGTTAGAACGAATCCTTCCAATCTTAGATCTTCATCATCCAATCCAAATGAGGTCCTGGCATCCATTCCTACAGAAGCATTGTTAAAGATATCACAGGACATGGCTCAAATTCTTCAATGGATGACAGCACCTAAAGCTCCAATATCTGAAATCAGGAAGCATGGTGCCGAAGAGTTTTTAGGCACTAATCTGGAACTGCCTAAGGAAGCTGAATTTTGGCTAGAGAGAATTTTTTATGAAATTCACTATCCAGTAGGTCATAAGGCATCCTTTGTTGTGTCCTTATTACAGGGAGTAGCTTATGATTGGTGGAAGTTTGTGTTAAAGCAACCCCAGTTGCCGAATCCCTTTACATGGGAATTTTTCACAGCTGAATTCAGGAAAAAGTATGTTATTGAGGCATACAAGCAAGAGAAGTTAAAGTAATTTCTCAACTTGAAGTAGAGAGTTATGTCTGTTGCTGAGTATGAGAAAGAATTTAGTCACCTGTGCAAATATGTTCCTAATGAGATGTTAACTGATGCTTTTAAATGTAGACAGTTTGAAGATGGGTTAAATGATCATATTAGAGAGAAGTTAATTGGATCTACATCTTTGCATATGGTTAACTTCACTCAACTAGTTACAGCAGCCTTGCGAGTTGAAAAGAATGAAATAGCAAAAAGGGAGGGAGAACAGAGAAGGAGTGGGTCCCAGGGTGGATCTTCCACTGGAGAGAGAGCTAGAGGAGCTAAAGGAAATCAGCTAGCTGAGTCTGGGTATAGTTCTGCAAAAAGGGACAAGAGACTAGAATCTTCTATGGTGTCAAAGCAGGGAAAGGAAGCTTCAGGGAAATAGAGCGGGGGGTAACCTCCAGTGTGTCCCCATTGTACTAGGCAGCATTGGGGTAGTTGCAGGAAATTGACTGGTGCGTGTTTCAGGTGTGGTGGTACTGATCACTTCATGGCAAACTATCCTTTGAAGAGGGAGTAAGGTGTTGGGCAGCAGGGCAGTAGAGGAACTTTCAATACACCATCTTCGGGTAGAGGTAGAAAAAGAGGACGTGGGGCATCGAGTCATCAGGAATCCCAGTCCAGGAACATTTCTGAATCAATTAACAGACCCACAACTCCATTTGTTCCTATTTGGGCTTATGCAATGAAAGCTCGAGAGGATCAGAGTGCTCCAAAAGTCATAGCTAGTATTTTCTCTCTCTTTGATTCTGACATGCATGCACTGATTGAATGGTTCCACTCATTCTTATGTTTGCACTGGGGATACAGGTAGAAATGAGTCTACTGTACATGAATTGGAATATGATATATGTGTAACCAACCCTTTAGGTCACAGTGTTGTTTTTAATAGAGTGTATAAATAGTGTCTTATTGTAATTCAAGGGAAATAATTCCTTGCTGATCTTATTAAATTACCTTTTCGGGAGTTTGATATTATACTGGGTATGGATTGGCTGTCTAGACATCATGCAGTGATTAATTGTGAAGCTAAAACTATAACTCTTATTGGTGCTGATGGTAAAGAAACTATAGTTCAGGGCATTCGATCTAAACCCTTAGCTAATGATTTCTTAGAAAAGGGTGTAGAGAATGTGAATCTACAAGAGATTCCAATGGTGAAAGAATTTCCTAATGTGTTCCCCGAAGACTTACCTAGTCATCCACCTGAAAGGGATGTTGAGTTGTCTATAAAAATTCTACCTGGTACAGCTCCTATTTCGAAGGCACCATACATGATGGCTCCTTTGGAATTGAAGGAACTAAAGGTTCAGTTATAGGAGTTGCTTGACAAAGGCTTCATTAGGCCTAGTGCCATCACCTTGGGGTGCACCGGTTTTATTTGTAAAGAAAAAGGACGCGTCTATGAGAATGTGCATAGATTACAGACAGTTAAATAGGGTAACAGTGAAAAATAAGTACCCTTTACCTAGAATTGAAGATTTATTTGATCAGTTGAAGGGTGCTAGAGTATTTTCCAAGATTGATTTGTGATCGGGTTATTATCAACTTCGGGTTAAGGATGTGGATGTTTCCAAAACAGCCTTTAGAACCCGATATGGGCATTATGAGTTTCTGGTGATGCCATTTGGGTTAACAAATGCACCGGCTGCATTTATGGATCTTATGAATAGGGTATTTAGACCCTACTTGGACCAATTTGTTGTTGTGTTCATAGATGACATTTTGGTGTATTCAAGAAATGAAGCGGAACATGCTAAGCATTTGAGAATTGTTTTACAGACTCTGAGGGATAATAAGTTGTATGCTAACTTGAGCAAATGTGATTTTTGGCTTAAGGAAATTTCTTTCCTTGGTCATATAACATCTTTTGAAGGCATTAGAGTGGATCCAGCTAAAATAGAGGCTATAGTGAATTGGAAGCCAGCTCAAAATGTGATAGAAGTGAGAAGTTTTCTGGGCTTAGCGGGTTATTACCGTCGTTTTGTGAAAGGCTTTTCAGTTATAGCTGCACCACTCACTCAACTGTTGAGAAAGGGTATAAAGTTTGAGTGGACTGATTAGTGTCAGGCAAGCTTTGATCAGTTGAAGAAATTATTGATAGAGGCTTCGTTTTGACACAACCAGTTACAGGAAAGGAGTATGTTATGTATAGTGATGCTTCTAGAGTTGGCTTGGGTTGTGTGTTAATGCAAGATGGTAAAGTAATTGCCTATGCATCTAGAAAGTTAAAGCCGCATGAGCAAAACTATCTAACCAATGACCTAGAATTAGCAGCAGTAGTTTTTGCCTTAAAAATTTGGCTACATTATTTGTATGGGGAAAGGTGCAGAATCTATACAGATCACAAGAGTCTCAAATATTTGCTCACTCAAAAGGAACTTAACTTGAGGCAGCGAAGATGGTTAGAACTGTTTAAAGATTATGATTGTATAGTGGATTACCATCTAGGCAAAGTTAATGTTGTAGCAGATGCCTTGAGTCATAAGTTGATGGCTGCTATGATTGCACATCACTGTAGATGGAAACTTGCATATGATGGTGCTTTAATAGCACAGATGAAGGCTAGACCTTGTTTGAGGTAAACAGTGATTGATGCTCATAAACATGATGAAAGGTTGCAACAGATTTTAAAGTCTTCACATGAAGGGACCCAGTCTGAGTATTCAGTGAAAGAGGATGGGGGTGTGTATTATCAGAATAGATTATATGTTCCAGATGACAAAGAATTTGATATGAGCACGAACAAGCACAATGGCAACAAGAAAGATGAACTAGCATTTCCTCAAGGACCAATAACAAGAGCAAGGTCAAAGAAGCTTAAAGAAGTCCTACAAGCATTCATGAAACCTTATGTGGAGAAGATGCAAGCTCAAGAAGAGAAAGAAGCTAAATTGGACTATGAAGACAAGTGTAGGCCGAATGGTGCAATGGGCCTTCAAGCTACTTTATTTAGTTTTTATTCTTTATGTAACATTTAATTAAGTATATTTGGGCAGCCTAGAACCTAGGAAAACGAATTGGGCTTTATTAGAATATGTTTGCTTTATTTTGGGCTTATTTTACTGTTTTGGGTAGTTTAAGTGGGTAGGCTAAAGTTGGGCTTATCTCTTCTAAAGAGTTGGACCAAAATAACTATTTGAGGCTTAGAATACCTAAGGGTGCCGAATTTTACATGGAAGAATTGAATTTTAATGGGTTTGGGTTAGATTTAGGTTTAGGCCTACATTGGTGAACTTAGGGTCCTAAATTTTAGGAATCGATTTTCCTTGATAAATACTTATTATTTTGGGATATTATTAAGTAGAGTTTGAGGGAGAAATAATAGCTTGACCATATCTTTAAAGGGCTGGGTAAAATTCACTTTTAGCCAACATTAAGTCTACATTCATTCATTTTCTTAGGATAATAAGCATATTTATCACTTTCTGTTAGGATTAATATCAAATTATATTTATCTTTATTTCTTCATGTACTTAGTCCATATTATGGCCAAATACATGTAGATAAAGGTTAGGAATTATCTTTGTTATTTATTTTATCTCTTAGAGTTAGTGTTTGATTTTAATTCATCTAGGGAGGGGTGGCTGCCTAGCCTATATAAAGGGCTGAATTCTTCATGTGTAAGACACTTGAATTTTGATTAATGAGAATTTTCTTTGGCTTGGCCGAATTTGTGAGATTTAATTTATTATTGATTCTTGCTATTGCATGAAGAATTAGACTTAGGCTATTTGCATGATTAATGTATGCTTGATTCTTCTTCTTCTTGTTTTCTAAATCAATCTATCATAAGTGTTTCCAATCAATCTTGTTTGGGAGTTCTTTAGATTGGGGGTTTATTTTCTTATTTATGTTCAATATTCATGGTATGTTGGCATTCTAGTTTGGCATATAGGTTGGGGTTTCGCATCAGAATTAAAAAGAACAGTATTGAATGAGGCTTACAATGCAGTATTTACTATGCACCCTAGTGGAAATAAGATGTACCAGGATTTGAAATAATGTTATTGGTGGTCTGGTATGAAGAAAGATGTGGTAGCATATGTCTCCAAATGTTTGACTTGTCAGCAAGTGAAAGCAGAGCACCAGTTACCCTCTGGTTTGTTGAACCCCATCCCAACTCCACAGTGGAAATGGGAGGATATTACCATGGATTTTGTAACAGGATTGCCCCTTACACAGAAAAAGCATGATGCAGTTTGGGTTATAGTTGATAAGCTAACTAAATCAGCTCATTTCATACTAGTTCAGATGGATTACTCTATGGATAAATTGGTGGAACTTTATGTAAATCAGATTGTTAGACTGCATGGCATTCCAGTGTCAATAATTTCTGATCGAGATCAAAGATTCACATCGAGATTCTGGCAAAATTTGCAACAAGCACTAGGAACTTTGCTTCGTTATAGTACAGCATTCCACCCTCAGACGGATGGGCAATCTGAATGGGTTATCCAAATTCTAGAGAATATGATGAGAGGATGTGTTTTGGATTTTGCAGGAAGTTGGGATAGATATTTAGCTTTAATGGAGTTTGCCTATAATAACAGTTATCAAAGGGGCATCGAGATGGCACCATATGAGTCCTTATATGGCCAAAAATGTAGAACTCCCGTTTACTGGACTGAATTGTCGGAGCGTAAAATTATTGGTCCAGATATTGTTAAAGATACAAAAGAAAAGGTACAAGTTATCAAGCAGAGATTGAAGGAAGCTAGTGATAGATAGAAGTCATATGCTGATTTTAAAAAGAAAGGATATTGAATATCAAATGGGTGACAAAGTGTTTTTGAAAGTGTCCCCTTGGAGAAAAGTATTGAGATTTGGGAAAAAGGGTGAATTGAGCCCAAGGTATATTGGCCCATATGAGATTCTTCAAAGAGTTGGGCCAGTGGCATATAGGTTGGCTCTCCCTATGAAACTAGCCAAACTCCATGATGTATTTCATGTCTCTATGCTTCGAAGATATTATTCAGATGAATCTCATGTAATACCAGTTCAAGATGTACAAGTATAGCCAAATTTCACTTATGATGAAAAGCCTATTCTAATTCTGGCTAGAGAAGTTAGACAGCTTAGGAATAAGCAAATTCCACTTGTTAAACTGCTCTGACAACATGACGATTTACAAGAAGTTACTTGGGAGCCAGAAACAGCTATGAAGGAACAACATCCTCACTTGTTCAAAACAGGTATGAATTTTTAGGATGAAATTCTTTAAGGGGGAGAGAATTGTAAGGCCCCTAACATGACCCTAATTTTAATTACATATTTTTGAATGGGATTTTTTATTTGATTAAGATTAAATTAAATGAGAATTTTGTATAATTATGGGTCAAGGGGTAAATTATCATGTTATTATGTTAATTGCATGAAAATAAAATTTAAGAGTATGGTTAAATATTAATTGAGGGTGCAATTGAAGTAAAAAGGTATTAATTTGGGGTAATTTTGTAATTTCAGAAATTTAGGGGTCCAATGTGGATAGAAGCATATATTGAGAGGTCAATTTAAAAGGTGGAATCAATTGAGAGGTCAATGTATGAAAAGAATTAAAAGGAGGGGTTAAAGATTAACATGCAAAGAATAAATAGGTAAGTGTGAGACATGCAATTTTAAGGGGGACCAAAAGAGAACTTTTTCACCCCTTTATAAAGGCTTAACTCTTGCATGTGGGAGAGAGAAATGCAATGGTTGGTTAGAGATGAGAGTGGGATGGCATATGGAGGAGAATTTCAGATTTTTCCTCTTCTATCATCTCTCAATTCTCTCTTCCTAATCCTTGCATGCATGAGATTTAATCAAGAAGTATATGTCCAACAAATTAAAGGTAATTAATCATCTAAATTTGTTGTTGTTGTTGTTCTTCTTCTTCTTCTTCTTCTTCTTCTTCTTCTTCTTCTTCTTCTTCTTCTTCTTCTTCTTTTACTCATTTTGGTGGAGGTAATTGTTGAATAAGGTGCTAAAAATTTTTAATTGAATGATGATGATGTTTGTGAAGGAGAAGAGGAGGGTAGAAAGAGTAAAGGAAAGGAAATTACAAGGGGTTGAAGACATAGGGTTTTTTGGCCAAGGTATGGGAATTTAGGAATCTTCATGTTACATGTAATTATCTTTTGGAACATGATGAGTTGGACTTGAGTTTTGAATGATTTGTTGAGAATGTGAGGTAAAATTGCATTTGAAACCTTAATAGGTTTCCTTTGACCTAGTAATGGAAATTCTAGTGTAAACCTACAAAATTGTAGAAGGGACCAGGCTTTGATTATGCCTCCAACTAATTTCTATAATTTATTGAAACATCAGGGGAACTGTTAATGTAGATTCCGGAATAGCTGGTGACTAAATTGAGATAACTTTGTGTACAATGATCCGAATGATGCAAATTTAATTTCTATGGAAAATATACTTCTATATCTACAATTATTGAGAAGAAACCTAAGATAAAATCTGTCTCTAAGTATATGGAATTTAGGGTTGAATCTGGACTAGTCCTCTAGGCTGCTCATAGAAACAGAGTTTACAAAAATGGTCACAACTTTTTGTAGAGATGTTAGAATGCTTCAAAATAAAATTCTGGTAAAACTAGAGACATTAAAATATAACTTTGATGAAGAAATGTTGGTCTAAATCTCTCTTAATTTTACGTTATGAAGTTTTCTAAGTGATAGAACACATTGTTTTGGTTCTATGAACAGCCTATAGTATTTTCAAAATATCCCGAGCTATAGGTCGGATAATAAGGTGAATTTTGATTCTATGTAATCTAGACACATAAGGGAATAAGATTGTAGAAGATCATTTTGCCTAAAAATGACATCTTCAATTTCAAAATATCCCTGTGCAGATTTTTGCTATACTTTATTTTATGATTTTTAATTAATTTAGATAAATAGGTGTTTATGTGATTGCAAAATAAATTGGATAGGGCATGTAATATGACTATCAATGAAGGATAATATGCATACATATACATTCATATGTGTATATAGATAAAGATTAGTGATAAAAAAATCTAACTTATATATGAAAATAGATTTGTACATGATTGTCATATGCAAAATTTATGTATACATATGTAATCCTATGATGAGAAAGTGAAAATTTTGATATGTACCTATGTTATGAAATAGGGAATATAATAGTATAACCATGTCATATGTATATGCCCATATGGAAACATGTCGATATAGCACATGATTTGAATAATGATAAAGGTATACATATTGATAAACATGCTTATAAGAATAAGCCTACTATATGCGAATGTACCTACAGGTATGTACCTTTATGATTATGTATATGAGTGTATGAGCATGTAATTGCCCTATGAGATAGAAAATGTTTTAGCATGACTATGAACATGTGAGATGCTTAATGAGAACATGTTCAAGTTTATGATGTGATGATTATATGTCATGATGCAAATTTTATAGTCACACAGATTGGATGAGCTAGATGTATAACTTGTTATATGAAATGTGCATATATCTATTTATGCACCGGAGAACTTATAGTTTTACAAGACTTTGTATATGTGAAAATAGTATACTATGAATATAGTCTTGATATGTGAATTGAACATGAATATAGTTTTGCCTGTAATAGAGTTCAGATGTGGATAGATAGGCACCTATAGGAAAACTTGCAGCTGCCATAGTTTGGTCCAATTGGGTCTAAAGTATGTTTGATCCCATTTGAATCATGAACAACCCTGTTTGGGTTGTTAGGCAACCCCATTTAGGTCTGCTTGACCGGTCTAAAGTATAATTTGGCCCCGTTTGGGTCTATAGATCCGATATCTTCGGATATTCTCCATTTTGATACCGAAGTGTATCGACAGTTCCCGTTATCCACTGATAAAACTAAGGCAGGCTAAACTTTATTTATAGTAATGATCATAATTAATCAGTTAAAGTTCATCTTACTAAAGATCGTTATTGTGGATCATATTGTTGGTTTGTCCATAGAAATTGTGCTTCATTTGAATATGTTCACATGGGAAATTGTCATCTATATGAATTATGAAAATGGAAATATTTGATACTGTCTTGGGTATAATGTTTATGTACTTGAGGATATGCTTTAAGCTTTAAAGTATTTGTTATTATTGACATGTTATGTTATATATATATATATATATATATATATATATATATATATATATATATATATATATATATATATATATATATATATATATATATATATATATATATATATATATATATATATATATATATGTTGTATATGTGTATTTTTTATGACCGTTGTGAGTGGTCATCCATCTGTAGATATTTCCCACTAAGCTTTATAACTTATCACGGGTTATTTATCCGTGTAAGTTCAGTTATCAAGACTTTTGCTAAAGGACGATCTCTACATCAGGAAGGGCCAACTACCGACTGTTAAATCTTGATGTAGGATGTTTTTTTTGTATTACTATTATCATAAGTTTTGTATTATGGCAAGTTATCTTATAAAAATGTATCTAAACTATGTGAAGTGTTGTAACTCACTAGTAGTAAAGCTAAGAAAGAGTATGTGTGCATGTGATATACATAAAGTAATTTCATATACTACAGTATGCATGATACTAACTGTGAAATGCAAAACAGGAATAGACTTGTAGCACGTACATAGGTATATGAAACAATATGACGTGATTAATGGTAATATGATGGTTAAGCAAATATTTTGTATAAGCATGATTAACAATATTTAAATTATGAGTTAAATAGGGTATCTGTATAAGGGGTGTTACAGTTGTAATACCTTGAAACATTTAAGACTACATTCTAAATATTCCTAGTCAGTCAATATTATGGGAATAACAAATGAATTAAGACTAGTATGCTCTCTCTGATAAGTTGAGTTTTGTCTTACAGATAATAAGGACTAAAGTGTCAATCAGAGATCATAGATACATGTATAGAATATGGTATCTGGATTCGATCCGCTCATGAGAATACTGCATGGTACAAGTCATAAGTGTTTCTCAAATGCAAGTTTTGCATCGAAGTTCTTAGACCTAAA
>CM075810.1:53955941-54006232 GCA_037975025.1 Excoecaria agallocha | reverse complement strand
AAATTGTCCAAAAACAAGAAAAATAGGCATACATAAAATGGGGGATTCATTAAGGTTAGAACATTGGTTCCCTTCATGCATATTTACAAAGAAAATAAAGAGTCATTGAGCAAGTTTTAGAAAAACAAGGGGATGATTGATCCCATTTTGATAAAAAGCTGCTCTTCCTTTTAAGTGTCATTTTTATAGGAAAACCGAACATTGATCTATTTATTAAGAAAATCCCATTTTTACTTGTACAAAATCTTTTAGGTGAATTTTTATGTTAGCATGCAAGAGTTCTTTTGTTATTAAAAATAAAAAAGAAATAAAAGTAAAACTAAAAGCTGAAAATAAATGAAGTATAGAAGGAATTACTATGACTAGTGCATCCTAGCCTCCAATTCTCCATTCATTAGGAAATGCATATATGCGTGTAGGTTTAATAAATCCACAAAACAAAAGGAAAATAAATGGTTAGAAAATACCATAAAAATAAACAGTTAAACAAAGCAAATATCATATACCAAAAATTTTATGGCACTAAAGATAATAAAAATAAATGATAATATAATATGTGCAAGGAATGTAACAATAGATAATAATATAAAAACAAAAAATATTAAGAAATGTCATATAAACATATAAAAAAATAAAATTATAATAAATAAACACAAATAAATAAATATTAGTTAAAATGAAATTAACAAAATGTAATGACAATATAAATGAATTTAAATGTAAAGCCTATTATGTAAATATGTAGTAGATGATACTAGCCACAAAAGAATTAATAATGAAAGAACTACAGAAATAGTAAGCCATAACAAAATATCAAATTAATAGTGATGAATGAATATGCAAGAAAAAAAATCAAAGCATGCATGCAAAAGGATGTCAACGACATGTATGGTGACCACATAAAAGGATAGGGCAAAATACTATATAACTACAATATTAAAAATGAATTATGATGAAATGACAAATAAAGCATGAAATACATGTAAAACAACAACAATAACAACAACAACAACAACAACAACAACAACAACAACAACAATAATAATAATAATAATAATAATAATAATAATAATAATAATAATAATAATGATAATATAAACAAGTATAATACATATGACAATAATAATAATTCTAATAATAATAATAAAAACATGTTAGATTTGCACAAATGGGTAAATATTTGGAAAAATAAAATATAATATTAACAATTTAGTATGATAATGAAATATTGAATTATGTGCCAAATAAAAAAATAAATAAGTAAATGGAACAAGATTGAAATATAGAATACATAACATATAACAATGTAACATGAAAGAAAAACAGAATGCATGAAACATGCAGATGTTGACAAAAATGCATGGTATTAGTCCCAAAGACACACGAGAAGGGGGAGGGAAGGGTGAATTGGGTGTCATTCAATTTTTTAAACAAGTTTTGGTAATATAGAATAAGGTATATTATAGTGAAATAGATCTAGTTAATATGCAAAATGAGTATGCAGAATGTAATAAGCAATAGAAATTAATTTTTCAAAAACCTTTTTCAAATTAAACTCAACTTGCATAATCTGAAATATGCCTAAAATAGTTTTTAATAGAAGACTTTTTAGAAATAACTTTTCTCAGCAAAACAACTCTGTTAAAAATAATTTTCAAAAATAGAATAGAGATGAGGCGAGAAGTAGAGATAGAGCAACACAAGGATTTATCATGGTTCGACCTTTATGCCTATATCCACTCCCCAAGACACCGTTTTGAGATTTCCTCTCCACTAACAACTCTTTTAATGGGCAAGAGTCAAAGCCAATATACAATCCTAGTATATTCTATCCATAATCTTTTTTTCCAAGAAAAAGATGTAAAAATTTACTAGAATTCCTAAGGTTCTAGCCAACCCTTCTCACAATCTTTCATAAATATTCCTCACAAAACAATTACAACAAAAAGATATAATCTAGTTGAGAAGGATGATAATGCATGAAGTGCAAGGTATGAAAATATGATTAGAAAATATGTAATCTTTGTATCTTAAAGATAAAATGATTTTCCAGCTTCTTTAACCTTTTAAGATTTAAAAACAACTTGTATTTATAGCTAAAAATCAATTATAATTGTTAGAAAACAAAAACTAACTGTTAGAGTGAAGATAGATTGCTCAAGGATAAAAACTAGCTATTATTTTATCTTTTAGCGAAAAATAGAATTAAAAGTTCCAGCGAACTTCTCTAATGCACTAGAACAGAAAAACATTTTTTGGAACCTGTTCTGGTAAACTTTTTTAGTGACTTTCAAAAGTAATTTTTGACTTAATCAATTCAAAACCAATTTTAATATTCCAAAAGAGTCTTATTATGCATGATTATGAATATGAAACTCTTCAAAAGATTTTACATGAATAGTACCCTAATTTCATGAAGTTTTCATAGAATAGATGATTTTGAAGTCCCTTCATGCATAAGACTTAAGGCAATTATTCGTCTTGCACACTTAGTGGAGATAATCTGAATCATAGGCAGATTTAAATAAAATCTTTACAAAGTTTATTCAAGGTTTGATTATCACCAAAACTGAGATGTAGCCTTGAGCCAACACATGAATGAAAATAAAAGCATGAAAAAGTGGCTTATGTTGTGTGCAGAAGAAAACAATGGTCAAAAGGGAAAGTGACATGTATGGCTTTGTGAAATATGCAAAAATAGAAGCCAAAATATAGCACATGGTGCTGGGTGATGAGCAGGAGGGGAGGAATGTGAGTAGCACTACACCTTCTTCCCTTTGATCACTGGAAGAAGCAGGTTCCAAACATTAAAAAAATAAAATTTTTAACCATAAAATTAAAAGAAATAAAAGATGACATGTGCAAAATTGATTAAAATTCATCAAGAAATAAGGAAAACATGATTTAAGACACAAAACTTGTGAGGACCCAAAATAGGCCCTAGTAGAATTCAAAGGCATTATCATGTTAATAAAGTCTAATCAAGCTTAAATTAGATGAATTATTAGTAGTTAAGACCTAATGGATTAATGGTCTTATGTGATTGAGGGTAAAAGAACCAATTAGCATTGTCGTATATAAGAATGCATAATTGGAATAAAATATAGTTAAGAGATTAATTATGACATAAGTGTGATTAAGTGGTAATTTATTTTATGTTGTTTATGTGAATTATATGCTATGATTTTATAAGGGTAAAATTAAAAAAGGAAAAATAGTTAGAAGGATAAATTAAAAGAGGATGGAAATCTTGGGGCTAATGTTAAAAGAGGGATTAAATGGGGTTAATTTTATAAGAGAAAGTAATTGAAGGGATTGAATTGTGAAATAAAGATGTGAGTGGGGGTAAAATTTTGAGATGCAAAAATTGGAGGAGCTAAAGGAGATTTTTTCACCCATTTTACACTTTGGTGCCTTGCATTTTAGAGATAGAAAAGTATTATTAAGGAGTATAAATAGAGGGATGGCCGTCCATAGAGAAGAGAAACCTTAAATTTTTTTCATCTCTTTCATCTGTCATCTCTCCCTCAAAATGTTCTACATGTTATCTTCTTATACTCTCAAGATTCTTATTGCATGTGATAGAGATTTAAGGTTTTGAAGTGGGATTTGCGAAGGTAATGAATCCCTTTCATTATCATCTTTTATTTCTTGGGTTGGAAAGTTTTATTTAAAAGGATTTTATAGAATTTATGAATGAATGTTTTTTTTGAGGAAAAAGAAGAGTAGAAATAGAGAGGAAAAATAAGAGTTTTGAAGAAGATGGAAGGCTTCATGATAGGTTTAGGAACTTCATCTATTTTGCAAGTTGTTATTTTTGTAGATTTATTGTAACACCCTAATACCAACTTTCATCCAAAAGCATACATCATGCCTTCAGCAACCATAACTCACACAAATCATTCATTAACATATCATCATCTACAACATATATGGTGCATGCATATCTCAATAATTAACCTGGAAGGTCATGCAAAACAGTTATAATATGGCAATCATGCATTGGCCACCACAACCTTGAAAGGCATGCAAGCAAGGTAATTTAAGTAAAGTTTACAGTCCTTCATATTACATTTCCCCCATTGAATCATGGCAAAATATAAGACTAGACAAAAAAGAACTATCCATAAAAATATCCTACATCTAAAAGTCTAAACCGACTCTTGTTGGCCAACTGATGCAGAATTAAGTCCCTGCGTGACCTCCAGTCAAACCTACATGGATGTAAAGCAACCGTGCTAAGCTATAAAGCTTAGCGTTGAGATAACATTCATAATAATAATATGATCGACCAATAGCATCAATCGAATATCAAAATCTTTACACTAACATTTCAATAAGAACATCAACATATTTGTATCATGAGTTCGCCTCAATTGACAATTTAGTCAAAGGAAATGGAGATAAAACAGGGTAATTAATCATTCACATGCTTACATCATATAGATAAAGAAATTGATACATGCATTTCTTCTTTCTAATAATTCACTTAAACTTAATAGCCTACCTAAGTGCTAGCTCAAGAGGAATGGATAACGGGAACAATGGATACCCAAAGGTATCAAACAATAGATATCTTGAGGATATCAAACAATAGACCCAAAGGGTCTAACTATGGTTCCATCAAAGGAACAAACAATGGACCCAAACGGGGTCAAGTATGGCAGTTGCAACTATATCCCTCTAGGCATGCCTATCTAATCCACAACTGAACTAAGACCCATAGGCTTAACCACTTAATCAAAAGAATATTTGATTTATCATGTTCCTTCTTACACATACAATATTTGTTCAAGCCATAATTCACATCCGCATTCACATTTTATAATCATATGATGGCATCAATATTTGTTACCTTGACTTATAACATATATACCGTATATTCAATCTCATTTAAGGACAATTATCATCATACTTCACATAAACATACATATCTTCATAGTAATTTCATGCAATAATGATCTTACTATTATTACGGTCACATATCATAGTAAGTTTAATTAATGTTACTTAATAAGCTTGCTTGGCCGTGCATCTTAGGGTTTAGAGATCCATATCATTTCAAAGTAAATATAATGATTTTGTAAGCCAAAACATCTTACAAAAACTCATCTGAAACCAAACATCTTTCATTAATCATCTTAACTTCCACTGAAGAACCAAAGAACTCAGATAATAAAACCCTAATTTCTATAGAACATATATAGATAACAAAGAAAACAACGATACTCCCATACCTGAACTGTGACTTTCTTACTCCTTCAAGATCCCCTTGCCCTTATCCTTGTATGATGAGACTTAATTAACTAAAAAGCCTCATAATAATACTAAGGTATATAAGCCTTCCATTAATTTGAGGAGAACCAGAGTTCTTTATAGTGTGGGTTGTTGACCATAATCAAGCTCACATTATATCGAATATGTTCGAATCTAATTAAATGGGTCATCTTAGCTAGCCCATTAGCTTGTTGACCATAGTCAAGGCTAATAGTTCTAAAGGCAAGATTAGGGAATGCATATATGATATGCATGTATCAAGAGTTGATAACCTAATGATCCAATAGTTGTGTAGAGACACAATTGGTATAGAGATACCTACCTTTCAAGGGTATGGAGTTTGATTTGTTGACCACAATCAAGGTCGAATTTCATATCAAGGATTGGATATTAGCCCACTAAGAAAACCATCGGGTTTTCTCGGATTAAATAGTGAGGGCTATTGATTCACAATAAAATAGTGGGAGTAAATGGATTAATTAAAGACCTAATTAGTGCATACATATATATGAACATACTCTAATATGTTTTCTTTTTCACATCTAGTTCATCATCATAAGCACATAAAACATTAATATATGATCAATCTTGGATAACAAGCTGGTTGGCAGCAACTATTCTGACTGGATTAGGAAAGTGAGAATTGTTCTCAGAGCTAAAAAAATCCATTATTTCTTGGATAAAGATCCACCACCACTTCCATCAGATGATGCCATTGATGAGATTAAGGGCACTTATAAAAAATACATGGAGGATAGTGAAGCGGTAGCATGTCTGATGCTGGGTGCTATATCCTCAGAGCTTCAGAAGCAACATGAGATGATGGATGCTAGAACCATCATTTTGCATCTAGAGGAGCTTTATTCTTCTCAGGCTAGAAATGAGCAATATGAGATTGCTCGAGCTCTATTTAGTTGCAAAATGGTGGAAGGCACTTCGGCTGCTACTCATGCATTAAAGATGTATGGGTATATTGAGCATTTGAGTAAACTTAGCTATGTAATGGATAATGATCTATACATAGATTTAATCTTGTACTCATTGGCTCCAAGTTATGTACCTTTCGTGCTTAACTTCAACATGAACAAGATCCAAGTAACCATTCCCGAGTTAATCAACATGCTCAAACAGCTGATGGATCGTTCAAGAAGGATTCAAAAAGTGTCATGGTTGTTACTTCTGCTAAAGGCAAGAAGTAAAAGAAGAAGAAGATAACCAAGATGCAGCCAAAGAATGGTGAGATCTCCAAGAAGAAGGTTGCCAAGAAAGAGAATCCCAAAGGAACTTGCTTCCATTGTGGAAAAGATGGTCATTAGAAGCGTAACTGCAAGGCCTATCTAGATTCTCTCAAGGAGAAGCAAGCTAATGCTTCTACTTTAGGTATTCATATGATTGAAATAAATACTTATTCTATTGCTTTAAAACAATCTTGGATATTAGATACCGGATGTGGATCTCATTTGTGTAATGATCTACAGGGGCTTAAAAGCAATATAAGAGTTAAAAAGATGTCTACAATCAGCTACTGGACAAAACAACTCTACAACAGTTGTGGGGACTTACCATTTGCCTCTTCCAAGTGGATTAATACTGGAATTAAATAACTGTTATTATGTTCCAGCATTATCCAAAAGTATTATTTCTTTCAGTTGTTTATTGAACGATTATGACATTTCTTTAAAGGACAAGTGTTGTTACATTTTTAAGAACAATATGTTTTATGCAAAAGTTATCATTGAGAATGGTATATTTGTTCTTGATTTAATTAAAAAAGTGCATAATATGGATACCAAGAGAATGAAATGAGATAATCTAAATACCTCATATTTATGGCATTGTCGTTTAGGCCATATAAGTGAGAAACGCATGACCAAATTACACAAGTTAGGTGATTTGGGATCATTTGATTATGAATCATTTGACACATGTGAATCTTGTTTATTGGGAAAAATGACAAAAGATCCCTTTATTGGTAAAGGAGAATGAGCTAAAATGGTTTTGGACTTAATACATTCAGATGTATATGGCTCAATAACTACACATGCTAGAGGAGGTTATTCCTACTTCATTACTTTCATAGATGATTATTCCAGGTTTGGATATATCTATCTAATGAAATATAAATTATAAGCATTTGAAAAGTTCAAAGAATTCAGAAATGAAGTAGAGAAGCAACTTGGCAAGAGTATTAAGACACTTAGATCAGATCGAGATGGAGAATACTTAAGCCAAGAATTTCAATATTATCTTAGAGATAATGGGATTTTATCTCAATGGACTCAACCATATACACCATAACACAATGGTGTATCTGAGAGGAGAAATTAAACACTATTAGATATGGTTTGATCCATAATGAGCCGAGTAGACTTGCCTAAGTCCTTTTAGGGATATGTAGTAGAAACTGTTGTTTATGTGTTAAATAGAGTTCTTAGTAAATCAGTTGGTGTTACTCCATATGAGATGTAGAATAACAAGAAACCCACAGTTTCTCATATGAACCTGATTATGTAAAGAGGACAGTATTAGACAAACTATATGTTAAGTCTGACAAATGTTTATTAGTGGGATATCCAAAAGAAACATTTGGATATTATTTCTACCATCCCTTAGAACAAAAGGTGTTTGTTTCAAGGCATGCTGTCTTCTTGGAAAGAGAATTTCTCCTACGAGAGGATAGTGGGAGTAAAATTTAACTTGGTGAAGTTCAAGACCCACAAATAGAAGTAGATCAATCGATTGAACCCGAGACTAAATTTCATAATGATGAGATTACAATTGAACCTGATTATACACAAAATCCTAGAAGATCTACTAGGATACATTCTATCCTTGTGAGATATGGATTTCACATTGATTCGGATTGAGGCATAACTGTCGTAGAGTACAATGAGCCTACAAGCTATCAAGAAGTTTTGAACAATTTAGAACGTGATTTATGGCTTAAGGTTATGCAGTCTGAAATGGACTCCATGTATGAGAATAAAGTATGGACTTTAACTCAACCACCTGAAGGAATAAAACCCATAGGGTACAAATTGGTCTTCAAAAAGAAGACCGACATGGAAGGGAATATAGTTACCTATAAAGCTCACTTATTAGCAAAAGGCTATCGTCAAAAAGAAGGTATTGACTATGATGAAAACTTTTCTCCTATAGCGATGCTTAAGTCTATAAGAATACTTTTAGCCATTACAGCTCATTATGATTATCAGATTTGGCAAATGGATGCAAAGACAACTTTTCTAAATGGAAATCTAACTGAGGATGTGTATATGACACAACCAGAAGGGTTCGCATCAGGAAATAGTGAAAAAGTATGTAAGCTTCAAAGATCCATTTATGGATTGAAGCAAGCCTCTAGGAGGTGGAACATACCATTCGATAAGACAATCAAAGAGTTTGGTTTCTCACAGAATGAAGATGAACCTTGTGTATATAAAATGGTCAGTGGGAGTGCAATTGTGTTCCTAGTTCTATATGTGGATGACATATTGATCATGGAAAATGACATTTCTCTTCTCTAATCTATTAAAATATGGTTATCCAAGCAATTCTCCATGAAAGACCTTGGAGAAGCATCCTATATTCTGAGAATAAGGATCTATAGAGATAGATCCGATAGGTTGCTAGGTCTTTCTCAAAGTACATATATAGATAAAGTATTGAAGAGGTTCAATATGGATCTCTCTAAGAAAGGTTTTATACCCATGGTTCATAGGAAACACCTTTCTAAGTTTATGTGTCTGCAAACACTAAAGGATAGAGAGAGCATGAATAGAATACCATATGCATCTGTAATTGGTTCTATAATATATGCTATGTTATGTACACATCCAGATATAGCTTTTGCTTTGAGTATCAAGCAGATTCCAATCTAATTTTGGAGAGGAACACTGGGCAGCTGTCAAGAATATCCTTAAGTACTTGAGAAGAACTAAGGATATATTCTTGGTATATGGAGAGGGTAGTTTGGAAGTAAATGGGTATATAGATGCAGCTTCCAATCTAATAAAGACGATTGTAAATCAAAATCTGGTTATGTGTTCATAATGGGAGGAGGGGCAGTTAGTTGGAAGAGTTCCAAACAAGAAACAACTGTTGATTTCACAATAGAAGCTGAGTACATTGCTGCTTCGGAAACAGCCAAAGAAGCAGTCTGGATCAAAAAGTTCATATCTTAACTAGGAGTGGTGCCTAGCATTATTGATCCAATTCCTTTATATTGTGACAATAATGGAGCCATTACGCAAGCAAATGAACCACAATCTCATCAGTGATCCAATCATGTCCTCAGATGCTACCATCTCATAAGGGAAATAGTAGCTAGAAATGATGTGAAAATAGAAAGGGTCCCCACAGATGATAATGTGGCAGATCCCCTCACTAAAGCACTTTCCTAGATTAAGCACGATCACCATATAAATAACATGGGTCTAAGACATATAAGTGATTGGCTCTAGTGCAAGTGGGAAATTGTTAGAGAGTATGCCCTAGAGTCCATGGAATAGGGATGTATTTCATATGTATGAATTCATATTCTTAATAAAAGGCATCATTCATTTATTAATGCTATTATTAAATACATGAGTTTGTAAATCTTAAATTAATAAATGAAGTCCTAGATATTATAAACACAGTGTAAAGGCAATCATGAAGTGTTCATGATATGAGATGTCTATTGCATGCAAATGTGTTAATATCTAAATATCCCTAGTCATAGAATTAACAAGATAGGGCATTGTTAATTTGGACAGACTAACACATGTTATGTTTCTTGAATGGTTCAAGCAGTAGTTCTTATAACTGTGATTTTGGAAGATAAGCTAACATGTGGATAATTGTTAGAAGAACAAGTTCATTGGAGATCTGCAAAGAGAATTCTCACATGGATATTAAATCTATGTCAGTGAGGAATCTCTTCATAGCATTTGTGCAAGTATCCTTAGACTTGAGAATACCAATGTTATCTTAAGTAGCAAGTGGTATACTTTGACTCCATAATTGATTACTTCCAACTGAAGGTGAACATAGTTAAGAGGTTGGGTATATCATGACCTACTTGAAGTTAGTTGAGTGATCAATAAAGGATTAGCCATCCTAGATTTATTAAGGGAAGTTATCTCGCATGATTCTATAATTGCCTTGCACAAAGAATCTCTGGCCAGAGTAATATGCCAAGATGGATAGAGGTCCATGATAGGCATTTTGGGAATAATGGTTAAATTAATAGAACATACGTAATTAGATTTATATGCGTTGACAGAAATCCATACTCAGAATCTAATTGAGAGAAGAGTGGTGAAATGAGTAATTGTACGGTAACTGTTTCTATGAAAGGGTATAGTCAAACCACTTGACTTTCCTGACATTTGAGTAGTCATGATGCCTAGCTAGAGGCCGCTCATGATTTTTATAATAGTGTATCATAAATATCAATAGGGATTGATAAAATAATATAATGAAGTTTGAATCATGTGAGTTTTGAATGGAACTCAATTACATATTATACTATCAATATAGATAGGAACCCAATAGGTCACACACATATAGAGAAAAGGATAAAATGATAAAATGACAAGGATAATAATATTTGATATTATTATGGGAATAGAGAAGTGAATAAGAGAATAATTAATTAAAGAGTTTAATTAATTATGATCAAGTAAAATTGTTCGCATAACTTTTCAGAAATATTTGTAAAATGGACCTAATTGAAATATTGTATTTTATAATTAATTATTATTGGACTATAAGTGTTATAGGGCTGATATAATAATTAAAAGATCCATTGGAGAAAATAATGGAGGCCCAGAAGATTGAGTTTGGCGTAGAAACCCTTTAGATCGGTTTCACGCCAACTATAGACATAAGGCCTTAGAGGCCTAATTCTTAGACCAAAATAAATTAAATATATTTCATAAGTGTTATGGAGCCTACATATTTAATTTGGATGGATTTGGAATTAATTTGGATGATTAAATCCAAGTATATGCACAAAGGTCCTAGTTTGTGGGTTTGGTGCATAGTATTTTGTGAAAGGACTTAAATTGAGTTTAATTGAGCACAAATAAATTATTAATAATTCCAAAAGCCCATTTAATATTTCTCCAAAAATTTTAAAGAGCCCAATCCTATTATGAAGTTGGATTTTTAACCTAACTATAAAAATCCAAGTGATAGGGTTTTAGGGTTAAGGTGAACAATTAAGAGAAAAGAATTTCTCTCTCTCTCAACCCTAGCTGCCACCCCCTTGCTGGCATCAAGGGGATTTTGGCTAGCCCTTGTTCTCCTCCTCTATTGGTTCATTCAATCTTTCTCTAGTGTGGATTACTCATTGGAGGTGTTCAACTTTGGACACCGTGGTTTGCGACGACCCAGTCGGAAGGAAAATCAACTGTTCAACAAAAGTCAAAGGTGATTTTTCTTATTCCCATTAATATGTATATTGTAAATTCATGGCAAGATCAGATCTATTTGTTAAAAATTTTAAATTCCATTTATGTATGAGATACATGTAACTATTAATTCCCAACAGGTTCACTGGACCTAACAACACTATTTTGTCAATATCCTAAGTTTTAGGATAGAAATTTGAATGATTCTAGTTGTCACTTCCTCCTAAGAGTTTATTTATAATTTTGTAAATGGAACTTACCTTTGAATTTGCCTATAATTGTCCTTAATATTAACTTGAATCATGTGGTGAACTGCTATTTATTGTCAAAGAATATAATGTAGTATTTGGGCTATAAATCTTGTTAGAGAGATTAAAATGCTATGATACAACATTTTGGGAAAACTAGACATATAGGATGACAACTTTAATGAAGAAAAGTTAGTCTAATTCTTTACCCATTTTCTTCTACTAATTTTCTAAGTGGTAACAAAAACTAGTTTTGGTTTTATGAATAACTCTTTGTTTTTCTTGAATATCTTAAGTTATAGATAAGATATGAAGGTTATTTCTATTGTTTTAGAAACTTTATAGAGGGGAATAATTTTATGGAAGGCCACTTGGCTTAAAAATGATATTTGATAGGTCAAAATTTGCAAACAAGATGAAATTGGAAACCTATCTTTACGCAGAATGCATGTCATGGTTAGTAGAAAATTGGTATTAATCATAAGGTCAGTCTAGAATTGAAAGTGCACTTATGTCACAATCAGCAACTATTAGGTACTGATCGTTACCTTTTCTATTTCACATAAAGTTTACCTAAGAGTCCTAAATTGATAGTAAAGTTTATCTAAACCTTCTTTAGTATAATTTGAGCATTTCTTATCATAGAAAAAGCTTAAAAAGAGGGATATATACATTGAATTTATGATTATGTCATGCCTAAATGTTAATATGTCAAATGTATTACTACATGAAAGTATGTGTGTGTAATGAAGTGTAAATTGCAAGTAATAATGTGCATATGTAATGTTTACACATGATTAACGTGATGATGTAATTAGGTAGAAAGATGCATGGAAAATGAACATGGAGAATAGTAAAGGTATATTTATAAATGATAACATGCTTAAAGTATGCTTTATGCACTTATAGTTTCTATAATAATATCTTGGGGAGTATGATAGTATAAAGCTTATGCAAATGTGAAATTATAAGCTTGTTCAAATGAGACACTAAGCATATGATATTTATGGAGAAACTTGAAATATAGATGTGCTGGCATGCATCTTTTGAATAAAAAAAGTCATAGTAATATGATGATAAAGGTTGCTTTTTATGTTCATATTGATGTACATGTCTTGAATTGATTACAAGTATAACAATAATCATATATGTACATGATAGCATACTTGCAAAAGGTTTATACATGAACATATATATGATAGCATGCTGATAGATACATATGAATACTTATATGTACATGATGAATAAGACAAAGTAAAGTGATTTATTTGCCTATGTTATGTCTAGGGTGTGGATAGATAGGCATGCCTATAAGGGTACCTTGAAGCTGTGATAGTTTCGACCTCATTTAGGCCATCAAAATAGTTTTAACCCCATTTAAGTTGTAGTCGACCCATTTGGGTAACTAAACATATATGGTCCCATTTGGATCATAAACAACCCTGTTTGGGTTATAGCCAACCCTATTTTGTTCTGCTTGATCGGTCAAAGAGTTTGATGCTTTTGGGTGACCTAGTACCTTTGAGTGTCACCATATAATTAGTTATCCACTTCTTTAGAAAAGGACAAGCCTAATTCAAAGTAAGAATAACATCATTTTAAAATGAAAGATGAAAGAAATATGACAAGTTTTTGCATTGATCTTCATATCACTATTGTATGAAAATTCATATATTGTATATGGAAAACATGATGCATATATGAAGTTGCATTAATTATATAAATACATGGCATATAGTACCCTTTGTATATACTAGATGATAAATTATGCTTATCTATTTGCATGATATATATGCTTAATCAATGATTAAATTGGTGAAAAAGTAATCCTTATAGTCATACATTTTTTACTTGAATTATGTATATATGGAGGAACATGACATGGAGTGTAAAAATAGTTGTTGCTATATATATATATATATATATATATATATATATATATATATATATATATATATATATATATATATATATATATATATATATATATATATATATATAAAGCCTTAAAGATAGCTCCAAAGTGTTTTTTCTATACTTAGGAACAAAGGTTGTATGTTTATATGTTTATGCTTAATGATGTTTTTCAATAGTTGCATCGGCTTATATGTTTCCTTAGAGCTACTCATGTCATAAATTTTATTGGGTAATGATATATAACATATTATAGGTGAACATAAATGATTTATGAGTTATAACTGGTGATTTTAATATGATTTTGTTAGAGAGTATGCCCTATAGGCCATGTAATAGGGATGTATTTCATATGTATGAACTCATATTCTTAATAAAAGGCATCATTCATTTATTAATGCTATGTTTAAATACACGAGTTTGTAAATCTTAAATTAATAAATGAAGTCCTATATATTATAAACACAATGTAAAGGCAATCATGAAAGTGTTCATGATGTGAGATGTCTATTGCATGCAAATATGATAAAATCTAAATATCCCTAGTCATAGAATTAACAAGATAGGACATTGTTAATTCGGACAGACTAGCACATGTTATGCTTCTTGAATAGTTCAAGCAATGGTTCTTATAACTGTGATTATGAAAGATGATCAAAGCTAACATGTGGATGCTTGTTAGAAGAACAAGTTCATTAGAGACCTCCAAAGAGAATCCTCACATTGATATTAAATCTATGTCAGTGAGGAATCTCTTCATAGCATTTGTGCAAATATCCTTAGACTTAAGATAATCTTAAGTAGCAAGTGATATACTTTGACTCTGTAAATGATTACTTCCAACTAGGGGTGAACATAATTACGAGGTTGGCTATATAATGACCTACTTGAAGATAGTTGAGTGATTGACAAAGGATTCACCATCCCAGATTTATTGAGGGAAGTTATCTCAGATGATTCTATAATTACCTTATTCAGAGAATCTCTGGCCAGAGTAATATGCCAAGATGGATAAGGATCCATGAAGGGCATTTTGGAAATAATGGTTAAATTAATAGAACATACATAATTAGATTTATATGAGTTGACAGAAATCCATACTCAGATCTAATTGAGATAAGAGTGGTGAAAGGAGTAATTGCATGGTAACTGTTTCTATGGAAGGGTATAGTCAAACCACTTGACTTTTCTGACATTTAGGTAGTCATCCTGCCTAGCTAGAGGCCGCTCATGATTTGTATAATAGTGTATCATAAATATTAATAGGGATTGATAAAATGATTTAAAGAAGTTTTAAATCATGTGAGTTTTGAATAGAACTCATATACATATTATACTGCCAATATAGATAGGAACCCAATAGGTCACACACATAGAGAGTAAAGGATAAAATGGTAAAATGACAAGGATAATAATATTTGATATTATTATGGGAGAAGAGAAATGAATAAGAGAACAATTAATTAAAGAGTTTTAATTATGATCAAGTAGAATTGTTTGCAAAATTTTTTAGAAATGTTATGTAAAACGGACCTAATTAAAATATTTTATTTCATAATTAATTATTATTGGACTATAAGTGTTATAGGGCTGATATAATAATTAATAGATCCATTGGAGGAATTAAAAGAGGCCAAGAGAATTGGTTTTTGATCAGAAACCCTCCAGATGAAGGGTTACATGCCAAACCCATATAGAAGGCCTTAAAGGCCTAATTCTTGGACCAAAACAAATTAAATATATTTCATAAGTGTTATGGAGCCTACATATTTAATTTGGATGGATTTGGAATTCATTTGGGTGATTAAATCCAAGTGTATGCATAAAGGGCCTAGTTTATGGGTTTTGTGCATAGTCCTTTATGAATGGACTTAAATTGGATTTAATTGAGCCAAAATAAATTATTAATAATTCCAGAAGCCCATTTAATATTTCTCCAGCAATTTTAAAGAGCTCAATCCCATTATGAAGTTGGATTTTTAACCCAAACTATAAAAATCTAAGTGATAGGGATTTTAGGGTTACGTGAACATTAAGAGAAAAGAAATTCTCTCCCTTTGAAAAACCCTAGCCGCCACTCCCTTGCTAGTATTAAGGGGAATTCGGCCAGCCCTTGTGATCCATCATTATTGGTTCATTCAATCCTTCTCTAGTGTGTATTACTAATTGGAGGTGTTTAATTTTGGACATTATGGTTTGCAACAACCCTGTGAGAAGGAAAATCAACTGTTCAACAAAAATCACCTTTGATTTTTCTTATTCTCATTAATATTTATATTGTAAATTCATGGCAAGATCATATCTATTGGTTAAAAATTTTAAATTTCGCTTATACATATGATGCATGTAACCGATAATTCCCAATATGGTATTAGAGCCTCGGTTTTACCATAAATCTACAATTCTATATTTTTATTGCGGAATAGTTTTTATTTTTGAGTTATTTATTTCATGAAATTTAAAATATCAGATTTGATTGTTCACAAATGAGAAATATTGATTTCTGGATGTATATGATCAAATATATAAAATGAAAAATAAAAACGATTCTTTTGAGAAAAGAATCATTATTTTTGGCGTGTAGGGTTTTTATTTTTCAATAAAAGTTTTAGGGGCTGTTCTAAATTAAATTTTTATTGATCCACTCTAAAATTATTTTTATGATAATTTATGTGTTTAATATGTGATATTAAGCCATAGGATCAAACAAAATTACAATTGAACAAGTTTTGTATGAAAACTAGTTTAGTCGAAAAATTTGATAAATTGGTGTTCGTGTGTTCTTGGTGTGTTTTTGGTGGGTTCTTGTTTAGAAAAGTTTTTAATCTTCTAAATCTAATATATTAATGTGTTTTTAATTAATTGGATTAATTAAAATAGGCCTTGAATTAATTGGATTAATTTTATTTCATTAAAATCACTTAATGGACTTTATTATGTTTACGAACTTGATTTAAATTAGTGAATGACATGGTGGGCCCAAGGAGCTGATTTAAATTAAATATTATAAACTATAATTAAGTTTATTAATGGGTTTTAAGGGCTGGAGTGGGCTTGGCTCATTCCAAAAGGCCCAAATGGTCCAATAGATACAAAACTAGTTTGTGTGTGAACACACTTTAGGGTTTAAATTTGTGGGTTTCAGCATACCCTTTTTTTTAAGCCCAAAATTGATTTTTTAATTATTTAATATGATTAATTAATTAAATAATCAATTGATAATCAATTAATAATCAATTGGATTGATAATTAAGGCAAGAACACATGCATGCAAAAGGGTTTCCTAAAATGAAAGTTTTCAAAATGGAAAAAGTTTCCTAATTTGATCACATTATTAAAATAACTCAAAAGTAAGTTTCAAGAGTTGAAACATAGTTTGTATTCCATTATATGGTTTTACTTTATGCTTGGCCTTAACATATGTCCTAGGAGAATATGCATATGTTTAAGTGGTATTAGAGTTGAAAGATGCATTGTTAATTAATAAATTGTAAGATAGGACCTAAAGGGGATTACTTTAAAAGATTGGAGCATTTTGGTAACTTATTTCAAGGCATGCATATGCATAATTAGAGAGATATGGTGCAGGGATCAAATTGAAAAGGAAGAATGTATTGGAGTGGAATTGGGAAACTGAAATGAGTGGGGGAAAAAGATGGAATTCTCATAGGATCCACAAGTGGACTAATAGGAAGATGCCACCTTGCTCACTCTAGAAGTTGCATAAAAATGCATGAAAAGATAAGAAATAAAGAGAAAGTGATGGTCGACCATCCTAGGGAAAAAATATAGTCAATATCCCAAAAATTCTATCCATTTTCACCACCAAAACACCACAATTTTAGCTGTATATTTTGAGAAGAGAGAGAAATTAGGTTTTAGACTTTTTTAAGGTAATAATTCCATTTATTTCACTTCTTTTTTACTCCATATATTAGGGATTGAAATTGATGAAGTAAATAGATGTTTAAATAAGTGATATTTTGTATGTAAAAGGAGAGTCTGACAAGAAGAAATAGACGAAAGTTAAGAAGACTTAAGGAGTGTTTTTTGGTTACATCAAAGAGGTATTTGAACTTCTAATTTTTTCATGTGTTTACCCACATAAAATGGCTATAAATGTTATATTAGATATGTTGATGAGGTGAAAATATTGTTATGAAGTTTAGATATGTATGGGAGATTAAATATAGTAAGTATTCTTAGGATAGAAGAATTTGCCATAGGGTTCACTTGACCTAGCAGGATTGTTTTAAGTGTAAGTTGAGTTTTAGAGCTAAAATTTGGGTAATTCAAATTGGAGCATAAAATAGACACTTAGAACTAAATTTCTTATAGAGATGTCAAAACCTGATGTTGGCTCTAAAACTATCACAAACTAGCTTGAAATGCAGTAATAGTTGCTGCCCAATCATTAGGAGTAATCTTTACTTATTTATAAATATCTCAAGATTTAGAAGTTCAAATTGCTTTCCTTTTAATGATATGAAAATTAAAGACATAGGAGATGTAGCACCCCCTATGCAACTACCCCATTAAACATGTATCATGAATACTATTAATCATGCTTATACTACATGTTCATTTAATCATCATTTAGCCATTAATCATGCCATATGATTTCATATGCTTATATTCGTGCTACAAGTCTATTCCTGTTTTCCATTTCATACCTAGTATCATGCATACTATACTATATGAATATTACTTTATGTATATCACATGCACACATATTCTGTCTTAGCTTTACTACTAGTGAGTTACAATATTCCACATAGGTTTTATACATATCATAAGATAATTGGCCCATATACAAAACATATGATAATTGTATTACAAAATATCCTACATCAAGGTTATAATTCGATGGTTGGCCCTTCCTGATGCAGAGAACGTCCCTCAACAAAAGTCATGCTATTTGAACCTACACGGATAAAATAACCCGTGCTAAGCTATAAAGCTTAGTGGGGAATATCTACAGATGGATGACCACACACACAGGTCATCAAACATACATATACAATGTATACAATTAATAACATATGCAACATATCATGTCTTTAATACCAAATACTTTAAAGCATAACATATTCTTCTATGTTCCTAATCATTGTACCCAGAAGAGTAACAATTATGCTCATATTCATAATTCATATAGACAGCAATTTCCCATGTAAACATATTCAAATAAAACATAATTCCTGTGGTAAAACAACATTATGATCCACAATATCAATCTTTAGTCAAATCACTTTAACTGTTTAATTTCTTTATCATTACTATGAATAACGTTTAGCCTGCCTTAGCTTTATCGGTGGATAACGAGAACTATGGATACACATCGGTATCAAAGAATGATATCCAAAGATATCAAATCTATAGACCCAAACGGGGCCAAACTATACTATGGACCGGTCAAGCATACCCAAACGGGGTAGCCTATCAACCCAAACGGGGCTGATCATGATCCAAACGGGATCATACATATACTATGGACCCAAGCGGGCCAAACTATGGCAGCTGCAATTTCCCTATAGGCGCCTATCTATCCACATCTAAAACTATATCGCAGGCAGAACTATATTCGTGTTCAATTCACATATTAATACTGTATTCATAGTATAATGTTGTGCACATATACATAGTATTATATAACTATGAATTCTATGGTGCATAATCAGATATATGCACAGTTCACATGCCAAGTTATACATCTGGCTTATTCAAATCTGTATGACTATATAATTTGCATCATAACATATAGGCATTACATATAATCATCATATCATATATCGATCATGTTTTCATTAAGCATTTCACATGCTCATAGTCATGCTAATTCATCCTCTATCTCATAGGGCAATTACATGCTTATATACTTATATACATAATCATAAATGTACATACCTGTGGGTACATTCGCATATAGTTGATTTATTCTTATGAGCATGTTTCCAACACATATATATATACCTTTATCATTATTCAAGTCATGTGCTATACAACATATCAACATGTTTCCTTATGGGCATATACACATGCCAAAGTCGTATATTATAGTTCCTATTTTATAGCATAGGTACATGTCAATATGTGCACTTCCATGTCATAAGATTTACATGTGTATATATATATCAATTTAGCATATGACCATCATGCACAAGACTAATCACATGTATAGGTTAGATATTTCATCACTAGTCTTTATTCATATACACAATTGAATGCATCTGTATTCATATAAATCCTTCATTGATAGTCATACTACATGTCTTATTCAATTAACTTTACTATCACATAAGCAACTATCTGTCTCAATCAATTTAAAGATCATATAATCAAGTGTAGCAATGATTTGCATAATATTGCAATTTCTGTTATATTGAGCAGTCTAAAACAAGTCTGGATTCAACCCTAGATTACATGTACTTAGAGACAGATTTAAACTTAGGTTTCTTCATATGAAATATAGGTATGGAAGTCTAATTTTCAATGCAAAAAGAATCATTCAATTTTCTGTTCTATAGCTCAACTTATGAGCAAAACATTCCAGACAGGTCATTCAGTCGTGAAGGGGAGTTCGACTAGTGAAGGGCTTCACGAGTGAAGCAAATGAGGCAAATCTCACGACTCGTGAAGGAGTTCACGAGTGGAGAAGAAAGGCTATACATCACGACTAGTGAAGAAGCTCACGAGTGGAGAAGAAAAACTGCACTTCACGACTCGTGAAGAGCTTCACGAGTCGGACTAATGGTCACAACTCGTGAAGTCATTCACGACTCGGCAAGAACAGTTTTCTTCTTCAACCTCACATCTATAAAATTTCAGAAAAACGTAAATTGAGTTCTGTAAATCCCACACAATTCCAATAATCATCCTCACATGCAATATGAACAGCCTAAATTCCCATACCTTAGCTGACAAACCCAATGTCTTCAACCTCTAGCAATACCCTTTCCTTTGCTCTTCCTTCCTTCCTCTTCTCCTTCACAAAATGAACGACATACAAGTTCCAGCACACTGTTAACGTTCTTTTCAGTTAAAATGAAAAGAAGAAGAAGAAGAAGAAGATGATGATGATGATGATGATGCTGTAGGGCTCATTGATGGTTTAATTACCTTAGTTAAAAACCTTAAACTCTTGATTAACCAACATGCACAATTTCGTCTTCAAGATTACTTAAGGTATCAACTTTGAATCATAAAAGAGAGAGAAAGAAGCATTTTTGTGTTTTTCTTGAAGAATTGCCGATTCCATTCTTTCTTCTCTCTCTTCAAAGTTGGCTTTTTATAATAGCAAGGGATAATTCTCTCTTTAGTCCTTTAACCTCTTGCATGCTACACAATAACCTAGCAAATCTTTGCATGTTAAACTTTAACCTCTCCATTTAATTCCTTTCAAATATTAACCTATCCATTTATTGCCTCTCTCAAATTGACCTTTAAACATTTATTGCTATCCACATTTGACCCTTGAGTTTCCAAATCAATACATTTACCCCAAAGTAACACCTTTTTACTTCAATTGCACCCTCAGTTGATATTAAACCATACGCTTTTATTTTATTTTCATGGAATTAACATAACAATATGTTAATTTACCCCCTTACTTAAACACAAAAATATGCAAATTAAATTAGGGTCATGTTAGGGGCCCTACAGGAGAACAATTTTTTAGAAGATATTTTTGCCTAGAAATCATGTATATGATGTAGAAAAGCCTTCACACATTAAAGTAAAAAGGCTACTTATTAAAGAACCAGGGCATTAAATTGACCTAGCTGAGCAAATCAATTGATCCAATCTAATTAAAACATTTTAGACCAAATAGAAGTAATTGACTTGGTTAAGACAACTTTTTCCCACCTAGGTCACTCCCTCATTTTAGCTTATACTTGACATTTAGGCCCTAGAATGTCACCAAAACTTACCTAAAATTCCTTGAACACCTTTAGAGCACTTTAAACATATAAATAGGGATATAATATGTCATAAAGTACATATAATGCATGATTTAATATTGAGATTTAATTATAAAATGAATCTAAACATGAGAAACCATATGCACATGAATTAGTTTATGCCATTACCAGGTCTACATATCAACCTTATGTATGTATACCAATGTAACTAGAATATAAGAATACACATGAGGGCATATATACTTGAACATGCATAAATATATATATGAATATTTATAATTAAAGATGTTCTAATAAAATGATGTATGTGTATATAAATATTTATATTAATAAGAATATCCATTAACGATTAATGCTACATTATTATGATAACTTGTGGATGCTTGTATGTACCTAAGTGTACAACGTGATGAATTAAACATGATGAATGAGACAATGTGAAAAATGATTTGATGTATACATTTAGAATTTGGTTGTGGATAGATAGGCATGCCTATAGGGTATAATTGCAGCTGCCATAGTTCTAACCCATTTTGGATCCATGGTCTATCCCCATTTGGGATCTCAATCTTAACCCCGATAGGGTCTATATGTTTGGTACTTTTAGGTATCTATAGGATTGATACCTACCGGTATCCATATGATTGATACCTTTGGATAACTTAAGCAAGCAATTACAAGAATTTGTAAAAAGATAAATTGTATGCTAGTAGTTGATATAATATATGATTGGACTTATAATATGAAATTGTTATGGCAATGTTCGTTCGATTAATTGGTATAGTTGTTTTATGATTAATGCAAATAAATGATACTATATTTGTGCTTATATGCTTAGGAATGACCATTGTGAGTGGTTGTTCAAAATTGATTGTTCTAGCTAAGTTTTATAGCTTAGGACAAGTGTTTATCCATATAGGTATCCAAGTTAGGACACTTCTACAGGGATGTGATTTGCAGTATGAAGGCCAATACAAGACTTGGGAAAAGGTTAGAAGTATGGATCCTATATTTTCTACTTTTATGTATGTACATGTGTGATGTATGCCAGAGCACGCTAGATTGGATAAGGCTCACTATAACTCATAAATTGGCCACTTCACGATCAAAAGGGGTTATGCCCAATTTATTATTGATGGTTAACCTATGAAGGCATCCAATATGGGCTTAAAGAGGCAGGTATCATGGAATCGCCACCCAATAGGATGTTGGGAAATGAATCTCAACCTTTTGATGCCCAAATAGAGATTGGTATTTGGGACATCACTCTTATTTGGCACCTCAGTTAAGTGTTATTTTATAATTGTATTTTAAACACTAATCCACTCTTCTCTCTCAGACAATGCATCACAAGAAAATAAATAAACATTTTAAGCATACAAAAAATGATAAAAAACTACTTAAATTATTTCAAAGGCAAATTATCCCAATAAAAATAAATAAATAAGCATATATAAAGTAGGGAATTAATTAAGTTAGGAACATTGGTTTCCTTATACTTATTTACAAAAGATGTAAAGAGTCCTTATGGATTTTATAAAGCACTAGATGAGTGATCCCTAACTTGATAAAACAAAGACTTTTCACTTTACATAAGCTTTTGGGTCAAAAATTTGGACATTAGTCCACTTTGTTGGAAAAAATCCAATTTAATTAAGTAAAAGTGATTTTGAATGAGTTTTTATATTAGCATGCAAAAGACATTTATTATTAACTATTACATTTCCCAAAAATAATGCATCCAAATAAAAATAATAAAATTTTAAAATAATAACTAAATGAATGAATTAAGCAATAAAGGGAAATAAAATTATCTTCAGATTCCTTGTCAAGGCTTCAACCTCTGAAGCTCTAAAGGCCTTAATGCAAATATCAATTAAATGTTAAAAATGGAAAAGAAAGTAAAGAGTTAGTAATATAATAACACAAAAGAAATAATAAATATTAAAGGTAAAATAAAGTAATTATTATGAACTAAAAAATGAACATATAGAATGCTGAATAATTGGAATGGAAAAGAAAAAGACATTAAAAAATGATTAACATACAAAACAAATTATGTATGCAAAATAACACATAAAGCAAACCTAAAAGACCAAATAAAGGCTATGGATGACCAACATAAAAGACATATGGGCAAACAAATAGAGGAAGATGGGAAGAAAAGGAGCTTTCATGTCATCCCATCTTTCAATATGATAGACGAGCATCTATAGGGGCTTATTCCTGTTTGTCACATAAGATGCAAATAAGAAGTGCAAGAGCAAGCAGAAATCAAAGAAAATTAATTTTAGTCTTAAACATACATATTTCTACCTTTAAAACATGCCAGAAATAATTATAAGCCATCAAAACATGTTTAAATCACATTGAAACAACAAATCACATATAAGAACATAATTTAAAATAAGGACTAAACATGTGTTAATAAAGGAACAAAACCTAAATCATGCAATTCTAATATATTATTATAGACAAAGTATCATGACATCAAGACAAACATAAAGGCAATAAAAATGAATTAAAGATAACTAATCATGGAATAAATAAATATATGAAATTAAAGACATTTCTTATATTGACATGAATTTAAAACGAGAAAGAGAAGAGGCCCAGAATATTATGCTTAGAAGGAATAGATTTTTGTTCTATAACTTTGGACGGTGCTCTCCAAGTCCTAATCCAATTATCTTTTTGTTTAAAATTTGAATTTATTTTTCTGATTTGATAGGAAAGATATGTGTAAAGGTTATCATTCTCAAGAGTGTGGCTCCTCTCTTTTCTCTATGTTCTTCCCCCTTTAGATCCAGAGTTTTCACCTTTAAATACCAAGGAAAGAGTTGGATGTTATTTCCAACTCTAACTCCTTAAAATTAGCCTTTAAATTTGTTTGAAATCTATCCCTTTTAAAGCTAATTTGATTCTATTTAAAACTACTAGGAAAATGTGGGAAAATCTCTAGGTGATAGAAGGTCTTCTACTAGGGGATGATTAGCACTTAAAAGGTTATAGATGGACATCTATCAATGACAGATAGCTATCTATCATAGGAAAAACCCTAATCTTGAAGGAATTTAAAAACTCTTTTATGCCTAAAAAATACAAGGTTAAAATCATAAAAAAAAACATTTTAGAAAATTTGTGAAAATCAAGAAAGGCACCCAGGGTTTGCACTTTTGTTCGAAATATGAAAATTTTCTCATCATTCGACAACTCTAATCTAGGCTATCTCTGGATCCAATGTCTATAACAAGATATTTTGTATAAGGAAATGCTGTAATGTAAAATTTACTAGGCAAACCTAATGAGTATTTAAATGTTCGTATGATATGTTAAATTTATATCCTTGAGATTTATATATGAGTTTATAATATGCAAACTTGATATATTCTTCAATAATGGTTGCGAAGAATAGGTAATGAGGTTATGTTTATTATCAATATGGTATGTATGGTAATAGAAAAAGGCAATTGAAGGGAGCATTACATCAAAACCTGGTGTCTATGGTTGCCCCCAGTGTCTTCATTAGGTAACCTTGATCATATATGTACCTGAGATGGCAATCTCTTCATCAGTGAAGGCTTGCTGATGAAGTAATGTATATTCATCAGCATAAACCTCATAGCTTAATCTCCACTTGCTCAGGTGGTGATCTCTTTACTGATCATTATTGCCTATTCGAAGGACTTTGATGTTAGTGATAAGGACTTGGTTGCCTATAAAACGGATTTATCTTACTTATAAAAAGGACTTGTGTTTACTTACAATAAGGACTTGGGTTGCCTATAAAAAAGTACTTGTGTTTGCCTTAAAAAAGGAATTAGGTTGCTCGTAAAAAGGGCTTGAGTTTACCTATAAAAAAGGTGTGAGACCCTAAACATAACCCTAATTGTAAATGCATAATTTAATGAGATTAAATTTGATTAAGAAGATTTAAGTGGGATTTATTAAGGTATTGGGTTCTAAACTTTATTTCGTCTCTTCTTCTTCTTTTTGTGGTATGGCATTTCAATGGAGAAAAAAATGCTAAAAATTTATGTTTATAAGAATGGACTTAATTTTTAAGAAGAAGGGAGTGGTAGAAATGACAAAGGCAAACAAGTTGCAAAAGATTGAAGATTGAGTGGGTTTTCAGCCAAGGTATGGGATTTAGGGTTTTTACACATGTATGTTTGATTTGTTAAATTTTGATTAAGCTTAAAATTAAGGATAATAGGAAAAATGAAATAACTATTGCATGATTAATGTTGATGAGTTTGGTTGACCTTAAAGTTAAATTCTTTAAATAATCATAAAAGGAATAATGCATGAAAATGTTAATTAGATAAAGATGTTATCTTTTATGTCATCATTTAAATGAGCTAAATCTTAACTTCTTCTTAATTTTTCTAGAGACGTAAAGGATCTTTAAAGTGCATTAGGTTGTATCTAATTGTATTATAACCTTATATTCGATATTAGATTAAAACATAGTGGAATATGTTTATAAAAGACATTTTGAGCTAAAAATGCCATTTGCTAGGTCAAAAATGAATTATTAATTAAATCTGAAAAATTTGTCTCTTAACAAAATGTATGTCATGGTCAACACTATAATGGTACTGACCATGACACAATTACAGAAGCTAAAATACATTTATGTCACAGTTAGCACTAAAATGGTATTAATTGTGAGCTAATACAAAATCAAAATTCACCTTATGTCATGGTCAGTACTTTTTGGATAATGACCATGACCCTCTCATGTTTCTCTTATAATTGACCTAAATATCCTAAATTGATATCAAAGTTTACCTAAACTTTCTAAAATATTTTTTTAGATGCATTTTTCAATATAAAAATAACATATAAAGAGAGTTAAGTACATTGAATATATGATAATACCACATTGTAAAGCAATAAGGCATGATTATTTGATGAAGCATATATATGGTGATGGCAAGGTCAGGTATGTGGATATTATTTATTTATTTGAGAGAAAGCATGAACATGATTATATGTGTTGACTAAATGAAATGCATGTATGTTAACATGTCAATTGTATGACTACAATGATATATGTTCAATTACAGATATTACGTTAAAGTACATGATCAATGTATGCTTATATACCTTTACTTATCTTGAGATTTATGAAATTGATTATACATGAATATACTACAATTTATGTATCCTATCACATGGTTATAAATATATGAGCTAAAATGTACAATAAAGGTGCAAGCATGAATAAAGAATTATATAGTTAAATGTAATATCTACTATTAGAATTCAACTATGGATTGATAGGCACCTATAGGGATAATTATAGCTGCCATCGTTTAAACCTGTATGGGTTTTAATTTATAGAGATGGTCCCATTTGGATTATAAATAACCCTATTTGGGTTGTTAGCTGATCCCGTTTAGGTTCGCTTAATCGATCTAGAGTACAATAGGCCCTATTTATGTTTAGAGTTTTGATATCTTTGGATATCAACAATTTGATACCTATGTGTATCCACCATTCCCGTTATCCACTCTTAAAACTTAGGCAAGCTAAAGTATAATTACATTACAATTATTAAAGTATAATGATTAAATGTTGTTGATGGAAAAATATAATATTGATTATAATGAACAAATTACATGTATAAATGCACATACTATTTCAAGTAATATTGATATTTAAGAATGCTGAGTTTAATGTTGAGTTTCACTAATTGTTTTAATTTTATACCTTATCATGCGTCTATCTTTATTGTCAAATTATCATTTTGAATCTATATTTCAATCGATGCATGTTGAGTGATTATTAATGACCACTATGAGTGGATGTTTATCATGTTTAGTATCCCCATTAAGCTTTATAACTTAGCACAGGTTATTTTATCTATATAGGTTTAATGAAAAATACTTTTGCTTAGGGACGCTCTCTGCATCAAGAAAGGCCAACATAAGTTCATTACAAGTTGATGTAAGGAATTTTGATTAAATTTTGTATAAGGTTTTAATATGTCTAATATGTATGTGGAGTTATATACTTTATGGAAGGCTAATGTTGTTAAACTCACTATGAAAATAACTAGTATGTGAATGTACATAGGAGCTAGAATCCTTATTTATAATTGATATGTATGTTGTTATGCATGGAAATGAATATGAAAGCTAGGTTAGTAGAGCCTAGATGTGCATATAAGAATAGTGGTTGAATGGTGTTAAATGCACTTATAGTACTCACAATAATATGAATAACTATAGTAACATCTAATTAATATGCATGCTGATTAGCTTAATGAATCATTAGTCCGATTAATGTTTGTTTAATGGCATAACTGTAGCACTTTAAATTCCTTAACCATGGATAATCATCAATCATATCTAATCGAGATCAGGCATAAATACTAATAATAATAATAACACAAGCCATGATTACATGCCATTAATAAATATGTCAAACTTATGGATAATTAATCATAACATAAAAGGTCTTCAAACATCTTGAAATCCTCAAGGCAACTACATCTTGCTCAATACTTTGGTGTTTCTCTTAAAACCTACACGGATAAACAAACTCGTGCTAAGCTATAAAGCTTAGTGGGGAATAAAACTCTATATATATAATTATAACCTCTTACCACATTACAACCCATACATGTATAGGACTTTCACAATCACACAGGATAATATATGAGTCTATTATATTCTTCATTCCATAAATATCATTATTAGGAGAGTCTTCGACCTTACTAATGGATATCATGTTTACAATAATTTAATGTGTTATGAAACTCTTCTCATTTCCTATAAGCTTAGCCATTCATCAATATCGCCATTATCTTACCCTTTTATTTTCTTACCTTAGTATAACTCATAAATCTTATAATCCTTTTCATCGAGAGGCTAGACACCATGGTTATTAATGGTACAAGCGTTCCACTTATTACATTAAATCACATGGTCACCTAAGATAGACATTCGAAATTAATTCATAATATAAAGGCATATTTAAGTCATATAGCATCTACAAGTAGTCCTAGTAGGCATAATTACTCCACATATATCATACAATTCTCACAATCATGATATACTGAACATGGAATCTCATTTCATACAGACAGTTATAGCCAAAAGGAATTTAAGATAAAACAACACAATACAATAAGTCATTCATCATGCTTATGCTAACTACATGAAGAAATTAATGCATATATATATCACTTTATTTCTTGTACTTTTTATCATCTTTAATAGCCTACCTAAGTACTAGTTCGAATGGTGGATAATGGGAGCAATGGATACCCTAAGGTATCAACTATAGATATTCGAAGAAATCAAACAATGGACCCAAACTAGGTCAAACAATGGTTCCAGCAAGGAACAAACGATAGACCCAAATGGGGCTGAACAATGGTTCTATTAAGGAACAAGACCCAAATGGGGTCAACTATGGCAGCTGCAACTGTATCCCTCTAGGCATGCCTATCTAATCCACAATTGAACTAAGACCTGCAGGCTTAACCCTTAAGAACATCTTTAATTCACCATATTCTTTGTTACTTAATACATCATTTGGCTTCAAGCCACAACTCATAAAGAATGCATATCATTCTTATCATACATCAATGTTGAGTTTTAGGCTCCATTACACATGGATGCAAGTCATATCATCACATAGTTGCATCAACATCATTCATACATATCATAACAGTTTACATGATAATGTAAACATAATAAAGTATTGCTTTCATTGATCAATCTCATCATACCTAGTATTATGCATGAAGCCAATAAGGCAACTATGAAAATGTAGTTCTTGCAATTAAAAGTCTTCCTAAGATTATATGTATGTCTATATATACAATCATAGCAATTATCTTATGAAACAGACTACTCATCTTAGCATGGTTGAATCAATTATACCATATAAAACTTACATGACTCATAAATAATTCTTAATGGCGTACCTTGTTGTTATTTGCCACGAGTAGCTTTCATATAGCATCATAACTCCCATCCACACCTAATTACTTTAAACAATAGTCATGCATTTATAATCCATCTAAGAATGTTAATAGGTTCTTTTTGGATTAAGATCGACACTTGTGCATCTTTCATCTTTTAGCTCACTTTTATAGTCTATTAGAACATGAACGACGGGTTATCTACCTTAACCCTATCATGCATGCTTCAATATCTTATTCATATCCTATTATACCCATATAAAATATGTAAAAGTATTTCATCTTGCAAGTAGCACACTACTTGCAGACTTGGTTTCCATATTTAATTCATAGGACATAAATAGGCAAGCAAGTAGTTTTCCCTTACATCTAGACTAAATATTACTTTCCATTATGACTTGGATTATACCCCTATAGTTTCATAATTAAGTGCAACATATAATATCCCATCTTTTAACTTAGACATACAACCTTGTAACTATCTTCTAATTGCTAATAGTTTGCATCATAGTACTTTAGGTCATTACAAAGATACCTCAACCGAGTAATTTGAGTAAAACCAGTTACTTGACATTCTAACTACTTTATCTCTGCTTTATAATACACATAAATAGCCTATACTGAGATTATGATGTTGCTTCCTAATCTTCTTTAATTCTATGCCCGATATATGCCAACATATTCCAGTAAACCATACCATAAGCAGCCTAGTGGTGGCTTTAAGTAACTTATAATTTAATTCAATCTACTCCCACCTATAAAGACATTTATGCCATTAGATTATGACAATAGCTCATACTCTATACCTTTATAACTGTATCTTCCTATACTTTAGCCTTGGCAAGACTTCCCAACCCAAAGAATTCATTAGAATTCAAATAGTCTGCAAGTCACCATCAAGTGTATATAATCATCATGCACATTACTTATGGTCAGTTTGATTCTCTCCAACTATATATTACAATATGGGTTTTATGAAAAATGAAGGACTTATAGCTTGGAGTGTGAAGTAGAATCATTAAATGAAAGCATGCAAATGGCCATGCAAAAGAAAGAGGAAAAGCTTACTCGGCCAAGCAAAGAGGAAAGTTGTATGCACTACCATGCACAAGAAAGAGGGTTACAATGCATGGCCATACATAAGAGGGAAGTGAAGATGCATGGTTGTGTATGAGTGAGAAGCAAAGATGCATGGTGTGCATGGGTGAGAAGCAAATCGCACATGGTCGTTTGCAAAAAAGGAGACAATTATGCGTGGCCGCGTGCAAAGAAAGAAGTAAACATGCATGGCCATATGTTTTGAAGAAGAAACACACACGTGGCCGTGTGTTTCCAATAAGCAACACACACGTGGTCGTTTGTTGGAAATAAAAGAAGAAAACCAGAATCCCGATCATGCATAACATGAATTTAACCCCAAATCTCACTTCCCCTCTTGCTTACATGATCATTTAGGTTACTAATCATGTTATAATCATCAAAACATATTAGTTTAAACCCTTAATCTCATTATCAAAGCACATACACTATGAGAGGGAAAACATGTACAGTAACCATCCCAAAAATAAATCTCGTACCTGGCATTGAAACTTCAAATCTTCCTACAATCTCTAGATCCCATTTTAGTGCTGTTAATTTCCTTCATCTCCTTACACATAGAGACAACAATAGGGTTCTTAATCCCTTAAAGCCAAAAATTAAATCTAGAAATTAAGAGAGGAAAGATCTATAAGGGATAACATTACCTTTTTAATGTTAACCTAAAACCCTGAGCTACTTCCATCCTCAGTCCAAACTAGAGAGAGAGAGAGAAGAAGAAGAAGAAGAAGAAGAAGAAGAAGAAGAAGAAGAAGAAGAAGAAGAAGATTGGATCCCCCCTTTCTCCCTATGCCAATCTTCGCTTCCTAATCCAAAGAGTTCATTCTCCAAAAAGCTATAAAAGGGAGTTAGTGGGGTAAATATCTCATGGTGTGAATTTCTAAAATTGCCCTTATACAACATAAACTTATCTTTCTTAACATTTAACACCCAAACTTCTAATTTACTTCAACTATATCCCTCTTCATCTTCATTTTAACCATACTCAATTTACATACATGCCGAAATTACCAAAATACCCCTAATGGGACTTAACCTTAACAATGCAAAATAATTCAATATTTTCCTTAATTAACCATAATTCTCATCACTTTACTATAATCTGGTTAGGGCCATGATCGTGTCCTTAAAATTCTCTCCTCATTAAAAGAATTTTTTCATCGAAATTCGAACATATAATCTTTGTCCTTAATGCTATAATTTTTTTTTAAACTCGATCTTATCCACAAGCAACTATAGCAATAACAAAGTCATCCATCTCTTTCGTTAGTATCTGTCTCTGATTTTTTGATACTCCTATGCTCATTACATTTCCTGTCAGTTTTCCCCCTTTCAGCTGGGCCAGATGTGCGATGCAATGCTTTTCATGTGATATGGGATGTTATGCAATGTGTTAATGACTTCATGTATACAATAGAATACCAATAGGTATTCTCATAAACTTTATACATGTCTTATCCCACCTCGATACAATGAAACATGCTCAATTGCCCAAGCTGATTATGAAAATCCTGACAATCATATATATAGAGCATCTTAATAACCTCAACATCTTGCACGCTCAGCAATGCCAGAACTCAAATTCTCTTCTTATCATATAAAATTTTCCTCAAACCTCTTAATAACCAATCTAGACATACTTATAATCAAACTTATGCTATATTTCAATCATAAAACATCAAGGCTTTTATGCACTTCAAATATCCAAGATTGAGAGATACTGATAATTCCTTAGATGTCATCTCACAAATTTTGAATTAAAATCCTATTAGTACTCTAATATCCATCAATCGTAAGTTAATCATTCCTTGCAATCATCAAAATTTACACCTCAATAACAAAAACATCGAGTATGGCTATTTGGTCTAGACCAATATCATCTCAACCTCCAAGAACCATCGGTAATTTTGTATTGCCCAAAAAAGACTAAACCAGGCTCTGATACCACTAATTGTAACACCCTAAATTCCTTAACCATAGATAATCATCAATCATATCTAATCGAGATCAGGCATAAATACTAATAATAATAATAACACAGGCCATGATTACAAGCCATAAATAAATAAAAAAATTTATGGATAATTAATCATAACATAAAAGGCCTTCAAGCATTTTGAAATCTTCAAGGTAACTGCATCTTACCCGATCCTCTGGTGTTTCTCTTGAAACCTACACGAATAAACAAACCCGTGCTAAGCTATAAAGCTTAGTGGGGAACAAAACTCTATATATATAATTATAACCTCTTACCACATTACAACCCATATGTGTATAGGACTTTCACAATCACACAGGATAATATATGAGTCTATTATATTCTTCATTCCATAAATATCATTATTAGGAAAGTCTTCAACCTTACTAATGGATATCATGTTTACAATAATTTAACATGTTATGAAAGTCTTCTCATTTCCTATAAGCTTAGCCATTCATCACTATCGCCATTATCTTACCATTTTCTTTTCTAACCTTAGTATAACTCATGTATCTTATAATCCTTTTAATCGAGAGGCTAGACACTATGGTTATTAATGGTACAACCGTTCCACTTATTACATTAAATTACATGGTCACCTAAGATAGGCATTCAACATTAATTCATAATATAAAGGCGTATTTAAGTTATATAGCATCTACAAGTAGTCCTGGTAAGCATAATTACTTCACATATATCATACAATTCTCACAATCATGATATACTGAACATGGCATCTCATTTCATACAGACAGTTATAGCCAAAAAGAATTTAAGATAAAAAAACACAATACAATAAGACATTCATCATGCTTATGCTAACTACATGAAGAAATCAATGCATATATATATATATATATACACATATATATAACACTTTATTTCTTGTACTTTTTATCATTTTAATAGCCTGCTAAGTACTAGTTTGAAGGGTGGATAACAGGAGCAATGGATACCTGAAGGTATGAACTATGGATATCCGAAGATATTAAACAATGGACCCAAACAGAGTCAAACAATGGTTCCAGCAAGGAACAAACGATAGACCCAAACGGGGCCGAACAATGGTTCCATTAAGGAACAAGACCTAAATGGGGTCAACTATGGCAGCTGCAACTGTATCCCTCTAGGCATGCCTATCTAATCCACAACTGAACTAAGACCTGCAGGCTTAGCCCTTAAGAACATCTTTAATTCACCATATTCTTTGTTACTTAATACATCATTCAGCTTCAAGCCACAACTCATAATGAATGCATATCATTCTTATCATACATCAATGTTGAGTTTTAGGCTCCATTACACATGGATGCAAGTCATATCATCACATAGTTGCATCAAAATCATTCATACATATCATAATTGTTTACATGATAATGAAAACACAATAAAGTATTGCTTTCATTGATAAATCTCATCATACCTAGTATTATGCATGAAGCCAATAAGGCAACTGTGAAAATGTAGTTCTTCCAATTAAAAGTCTTCCTAAGAGTATATGCATGTCCATATACACATTCATAGCAATTCATACCTTAGGGGTTCTCATATTTGTTTATCTTATGAAACAAACTACTCATCTTAGAATGGTTGAATCAATTATACCATATAAAACTTACATGACTCATAAATAATTCTTAATGGCGTACCTTGTTGTTATTTGCCACGAGTAGCTTTCATATAGCATCATAACTCCCATCCACACCTAATTACTTTAAACAATACTCATGCATTTATAATCCATCTAAGAATATTAATAGGTTCTTTTTAGATTAAGATCGACACTTGTGCATCTTTCATCTTTTAGCTCACTTTTATTATAGTCTATTAGAACATGAACAACGGGTTATCTACCTTAACCCTATCATGCATGCTTTAACATCTTATTAATACCCTTTCATCGAATAACATATTATACCTATATAAAATATGTAAAAGTATTTCATCTTACATGTAGCACACTACTTGCAGACTTGGTTTCCATATTTAATTTATAGGACATAAATAGGCAAGCAAGTATTTTTCCCTTACATCTGGACTAATTATTACTTTCCATTATAACTTGGACTATACTCCTATAGTTTTATAATTAAGTGCAACATATAATATCCCATCTTTTAACTTAGACATACAACCTTGCAACTAACTTCTAATTGCTAATAGTTTGCATCATAGTACTTTAGGTCATTACAAAGATACCTCAACCGAGTAATTTGAGTAAAATCAGTTACTTGACATGCTAACTACTTTATCTCTACCTTATAATACACATAAATAGCTTATACTTAGGTTATGATGTTGCTTCCTAATCTTCTTTAATTCTATGCTCGATATATGCCAACATATTCCAGTATACCATACCATAAGTAGCCTAGTGGTGGCTTTAAGTAACTTACAATTTAATTCAATCTACTCCCACCTATAAAGACATTTATGCCATTAGATTATGACAATAGCTCATACTAGATATACCTTTATAATTGTATCTTCCAATACTTTAGCCTTCGCAAGACTTCCCAACCCAAAGAATTTATTAGAATTTAGATAGTCTGCTAGTCACCATCTAGTGTATATAATCATCATGCACATTACTTATGGTCAGTTTGATTCTCTCCAACTATATATTACAATATGGGTTTTATGATTCATGAAGGATTTATAGCTTGGAGTGTCAAGTAAAATCATTAAAAGAAAGCATGCAAGTGGCCGTGCAAAAGAAAGAGGAAAAGCCTACTCGACCAAGCAAAGAAGAAAGCGGTATGCGCTGCCATGCACAAGAAAGAGGGTTACAATGTGTGGCCGTGCATAGGAGGGAAGCAAATATGTGTGGCCGTGTATGAGTGAGAAGCAAAGATGCGTGGCCGTGCATGGGTGAGAAGCAAATAGCGTGTGCCCGTGTGCAAGAAAGGAGATAATTATGTGTTGCCGCATGCAAGGAAGGAAGTAAACATGCGTGGCCATGTGTTTTAAAGAAGAAACACACACGTGGCCGTGTGTTTCCAAGTAACAACACACACGTGGTCGTATGTTGGAAAGAAAAGAAGGAAACCAGAATCCTGATTGTGCATAACATGAATTGAACCCTAAATCTCACTTCCCCTCTTGCTTACATGATCATTTAGGTTACTAATCATGTTATAATCATCAAAACATATTAGTTTAAACCCTTAATCTCATTATCAAAGCACATACACTATGAGAGGGAAAACATGTACAGTGACCATCCCAAAAATGAATCCCGTACCTGGCATTGAAGCTTCAAATCTTCTTGCAATCATCTAGATCCCATTTTAGTGCTGTTAATTTCCTTCTTCTCCTTACACATAAAGATAACAACAGGGTTCTTAATCCCTTAAAGCTAGAAATCATATCAAGAAATAAAGAGAGGACAGATCTATAAGGGATAACTTTACCTTTTTTAATGTTAACCTAAAACCCTGAGCTTTTTCCATCCTCAATCCAAACCAGAGATAGAGAAGAAGAAGAAGAAGAAGAAGAAGAAGAAGAAGAAGATTGGATCCCCCCCTTTCTCCCTCTGCCAATCTTTACTTCCCAATCCAAAGAGTTCCTTCTCCAAGAAGGTATAAAAAGGGAGTTGGTGAGGTAAATATCTTATGGTGTGAATTTCCAAAATTGCCCTTATAAAACATAACCCCTTCAACTTATCTTTCTTAACATTCAACACCCAAACTTCTAATTTACTTTAACTATATCCCTCTTTATCTTCATTTTAACCATACTCAATTTACATACATGCCGAAATTACCAAAATACCTCTAATGGGACTTAACCTTAACAATGCAAAATAATTCAATATTTTCCTTAATTAACCATAATTCTCGTCACTTTACTATAATTCGGTTCGGGCCATGATTGGGTCCTTACAATAACAAGTGGCATAACATGACTAAAAATGTATGACACAGTATTATAGTTAGAATATAGAATTAAGGTGTTACAAAAGGACTTGTGTTGCCTGTAAAAAGGACTTATATTTGCCTGTAAAAAGGACTTTGGGTTGCCTATAACATCTTTAAAATCTCCATCGTGTATATATTACTTTTTGAGCTATAAATAGTCTTACTGAGGTAAATAGTACCATCTGAAACCAAAAAAATATATTTTTAACCATTAGGAAGGGTAAATTATAATGAGTCTAGTGGTAACATTTGAGATGAAATTGAGATTTCAGACCGTAAAAGTGTTAACCAAACTTTGACCTACTGATACCACCATAGGGGGCAAGTCATGATGATTTCATTAATCAACATCACAAGTTTAAAGTACTTAGCTTTTGAAAGCAAGTGAAGGAATTAGGCCAATTTAAGCCATAGAGGGCTTAACAACTTTAGGCTTTAATTGTACAAGTCATATGCCTCATTTAAAAGTCACATGATTCATTTAAGTTGTAATTTATTGGGCTAGGTGTGGGCTTTCTTTTAAAGGGCTTGTTTAATTATTTTGGGTATTAGTTAGTCTTTCATTTTTGGGCTTTTTTTTAAGTGAGACATGTGACTTCATTAAAAGTCATGTGACTTAAGTAGCTTAATTAAGGCTTGTTTTCTAAAGTAAGACACTTGGGCATTTCTAAAACAAGCCTAATTCATCACTTTATTTTAGTTAGGTTTTAAATAGTTGTTTTAGCCTACTTTTGGTAGGATTTGGTGTTTTAAACCTATTAGACTTATGTATACCCATTACCTTAGGGTTTGGAGGCTATAAATAGGTTATGATAAGTTGTAAACTTAAAATTTGGATTAATTAAACTTTTGAGAGTTTTCTCTTCAAGGCTTGGCCAAATTGTTTCTAGAGAATTGTAAGGTTGCTTGCTTTTCTTTTCTATTGCATGGAAAATTTGATTATTCATCAATTGTCTTGATTGTGGCATTTTCATCTTCTTTTTTATCCCAATTATTTGTGTTTCCATCCACTTGTTGTTTAAGGGTTTAATAGGAAGGGTTTTTATCTGATTTGTTCCTTGCCATCAAAAGGTATGTTCAACGGGTTTTGAGTTCTTTAACCTTGGGATTCCGCATCATTTGGTATCAGAGTCAGGTTTAAGGTAAATTCCTATTTATCTTAGTATTAGGTTTGTGTTTTCTTTCCTTTGTTTTCTTTATACATGTGCCAAAATTAATAGTAGCAAGAATTCTGATTTTTGTGTGTTAAATTTAGCCTTTTATTTCATTACCTTTTGTTTTAATTCTAAAAAAAAGGTCATGATACTATTCATCACCCTATTTATGATACTATTCATTACTATTCATGTTACTGTTCATCAAAAAAATAAAGAAGAGAAAAAAATGTGAAAGAGAAGAAAAATAGAAGAAGAAAAGAATTAAGGAGGAATTTGGCCAGGGTAGTTTATATAGCCAAAGAGAATCCAAATCCTTTAATAGATGGGAGAAAGTTAATCCAAATTGCTTAGTGATTAGGAATCCTTTAAGGGGGTGAAAAAAATTAATCCATATTGCGTGGGAATTAGGAATCCTTTAATGGATAGGAAAACAATCCTTTATACTTTGGGTTAGGCTTTCAAAATCCTAATCCATACTTGAATTGGAATTACACACCTAATCTTAGGCAAGGATTTACTTTGCAATTATTGTGCTACCATTTGTGTTATCCTTTTTGTTACTAATCATTACTACCATTTTATAACATTTGTTATCCATTTGTGATATCATGCATTATCCATTTATGTTACCATTTTTGGTATCATTTGCCATCATTTGTCTTACCATTTTGGTATCATTTTGCGATCATTTGCCACCATATTGTTTCCATTTTGGTATCATTTGCTATCATTTTTGCCATAATTTTTCTATCATTTTGCCATCAATTTGCCATTACTTTGCCACCATTTTGTACACAACTTGACACACTAATTAAGCTTGTTACACAATTCAGCTTAGTGATAATTTTGGCTCCAAATTGAATTGTTTTGCATGCAATCTACTCTAATTAGTTTAATTAGGTCTTTTTTGTTGATTTCTTGCTTTGTTGGATAGAATAATTAGGTTCTATATTTGGTTTACTTTGTAGTGGATCAAATTCATATATTTTATCCATATTGTTATTTTTTCTTGATTCTAGTTGCTTATTTCTTTGTTTTAAGCTTGTTTTTGTTCCTTTTACATTGTTAGATTATCTTTTCTTGTCTAATACTCTAAGCCATAATTGAGTGGAGTTTGATTATATGTAAACTAGAGAGATAGAGAAAAAAGTTTTTAAAAGGAAGACACTTCTGAATCAACATCTAACTATCTTTAAAATTAGTTTGAATGTCATAGACACTGTTAGTTACAGTCAAATAACATATTTTAGTATTTTGAGCATAAGTTTTAGTAGAGGAGTTAAATTGTTGTGATGTAAAATTATAGTTAAACTAGATAGTTATGGCTAAAATTTTATAAAGAAAGGTTTGTCCTACTGTTTTGGTATTATGAATAGCTTATGCTTTTTCTTGTATATCTTGAGTTATAGATATGATATTAAAGTTATTTTTAATGTATGGGTTTAGGTTTCTCATGCATGCATGTGATTAATTGGAGTAGGGACATGATATAAAAGTATGGTAGTTGTATAAATGAATAGAGAAACAATTTTAATAAATTTTAATAAAATGAAAAAAGAGAGAGAGATGAAAGCCATATGATTTAGTGGCTATAATTTTAGCATAATTTGATTTAGAAAACTCTATTTAAGACTATTCCAATTTTTGATGTTACATAAGATACATGTCTACAAAATTGTAGAAGGAATTAGGAGCTAATTATTCTTATAAGTCATCTTATTATTTAATAGGAAATTTAATACAACTGTTGAATTTGGTTCTAGAATAGATTGTAGAAAATATGATATATCCCCTTAAATAGTGAACAAAATGCTATAAGGTTAAATTCTAAAAACACTAGACTTCTAAACCTATACATTTCATGAAAAAAGTAAATCCTTATTCTGCAATTAAGCTTGTCTAATTTTAGCTTAATTCTGGACCTATACGCAACAATGTCAATAGAAACAATATTTAATAAAGTGTAAATATCTTGAGTTATGGAAGTGCTATTGAAATGATTTTTGATGTTCTAGAAACTAGAAATGTAGGGGATCATGTTTGTAGAAGGATAGTTTCGCTAAAAATGATGTTTTACTAGTAAAAAATGGCTTGTAATTTAGATTTGGAATTCTGCCTCTATGCCAAATCCTAAAGGCATTATTTTAACGTTCAATTTTAAATGTTGTTATATTTACTTGAAATACAAGAAATATATATATATTGAGCTTATGAATATGAATTGAATATTTATTGAGCTTATGAATATGAATTGAATATATATTGAACTTATGAATATGAATTGAATATATAGTGAGCGTATGGCTATGAATTTTTAATGTATAGATGTTGTTATGTTAAATTTATGTATACATGGAAGTAAATTGATTTACAAATAGTATGTAAAATAATTGATTGAAGTATTATGTATATACATGTATGTTCAAAAATATGTACACGGCTTGTTAAATGAAATTATGCTTATACATATATTTAATCTAATGATAGTGTATATTTTTTATACAAATATTCATCGATGAAATTAATTATGAAATGTTAAAGCATGATAAATGCAATTTATATAAACAAAGTATTTGCCTACTATTAGACTTCATTTGTGGATAGATAGGCGCTTGTAGGGATATTGCAGCTACTTCAGAACAGTTTCAACCCGTTTGGGTTAATTTGAAATTCAAAGTTACTGCGACCCTATTTGGGTTTAAAAGCTAGCGTTGATTTGAACAACCCTGTGTGGGTTGCAGCAAACCCCGTTTGGGTCTGCTTGACAGGTCCAAGTTATTTTTTTGACCCCATTTGGGTCCCATTTCTATTAAACCCTTTTGGGTTTGTTGTTTATCCTTTAAGACCTCTGTATTTATCCTTTTGGGTTCATTATTTGTTCTTCGGAGCCATTGTATTGACCCGATTGGATCCTCTATTTGCCCTTAGAGGTAATTGTATTGACTGTTTAGGTTTTTTATTGTGATATCTTCAAATATCTTTTAATTGATGCCTTTAGGTGTTCATTGTTCTTGTTATCCACATTTAGAACTTAAGCAGGCTAAATTAAAGTATAAATGCATTATAGTTAATTTTAATGTAATGGTTAATTGTATTGTATGGAATAGTATGATGAACAATGATTTATTTTATGGATTACATTTATAAATTCTAAGAGCATATTATGTGATATTGATAGTAAGAATGCTAAATTAAATGTTAGGGTATTTCAATACTATTAGTATCCAAAATACATGCTAGTTTGTTATGTAAGGACCCAATCGTATGCATGGCCATGTGAAGTTCATTTTTTCTTGCATACAACCATGTCTGTATTTCTTCTTCCCTATGTGTGGCCACGTGTGGACTTCTTCTTCCCCCTACATGGCCATGTGATAATGCTCTTCCTCTTACTCATGGCCACGCATGTGTTTCTCTTTGGAAACACATGGCCACTCACTCCTTCTTCATGAAAAATGTGTGGTCACTCACCATGTTTTTCCTTGATGTGTACTGCCAAGTGATGTTTCTCTTCTCCTTGCACACGACCACTCACTCTTTCTCTTGTAAATGCACAACTAATTACCCTTGTACTTGCTATACACAGCCAAGCATAACTTATTGTTTTCTTATTGTATGGCCACATGTGCTTCTTATACACATACTCCTAAACAATATTCACCCATAATCATAAGTTTGGTGATATCTTAAAGTTATTAAAAGAGTTACATGAGCAGGATGAATAGAGTAGTCATGAATGTGAGGATGATGATTGCTCACTAAGTAATGGTTAATATGTAAGTTAAATGCTGATGGATTAATAGATTATGAAACCGATATTCCAGGTTAAAGTCTATAAAGGTATAATTTAGAAAAGCAAGGCCATAAGATGAAGTACTATTGAAAGATAGATGAAATGAAGATTATGGTAAGAGAAAGTAAACTAAACTAAGTTATAAGTAATCTAAGCCACCAATATGCTATATTAGAGTGGTCCATAAATGGAAGAACCTCTATGCAGGTATATAAAGAATTTAAAAGTAAAATATTACAACCACTATATTATAGTATAGGGTACCCTTGAGAACCAATTTTAAAGGGGCTTGAATGAGGTAATGCTTATACAAAGTAAGTCGCTAGAATAGGGTTCAGTGCATAATAAGCATATAACTAAAGACAATAAAAAGTAACCTAATGGCTCTAAATTGTATATGTTATTTAATGTATCCTATGAAATTGGTATCGATGAGAACTCAAACAAAGCAACTGGCTTTGTCCCAGTACTACATATATACATATACCTATATTTCTTTACAATGGCAAGAGATTACCATGTTATGATCTAGTAACATTAAGAAGATAGTCATAATGTGCTTGACTAAATTAAAAAAGATGGAATATTTTTTGGCACTCAAAGATGGAACTATAGAAATTGATTATGCTTTAAGTCATACCACGAATCAATGATTAGCCTGGACATAACGAAACATACATACTTAGTTGCCCTATACCCTATGGGGGTAAACATGGGATGAAATAATCTTACATAACCCAGGGTATAATACTAACAAGTATTTGTAAAATGAATAAAACAAGTATGAACTGGTTAGCAGAGATGACCTGCTATTTATGATCTAATAGACTATAAAAGTGAACTAAAAGATGAAAGTTGTACCAGTGTCGATCTTAGTTCAAAAGAGAACCTACTCGTATTCTTATATGGATCATAATAGCATGAGTATTGTTTAAAGTAATTATTCATTGATGGGAGTTATAATGCTATGAAAGCTACTCGTGGCAAATAACAATAAGGTACGCAAGTAAGAATTATTTATGAGTTATGTAAGTTTATATGGTATAATTGATTTGACCATGCTATGATGAGTAGTCTGTGTCATAAGATGAACAAATATGAGAACCCCAAATTAAGGTATGAGTTGCTATGATTATATATATGGACATGCATATAATCTTAGGAAGACTTTTAATTGTAAGAACTACACTTTTACAGTTATTTTATTGACTTCATGCATAATGCTAGGTATGACAAGATTAACCAATGAAAGTAATACTTTATTGTTTTTGCATTATCATGTAAATTACTATGATATGTATGAAGGATGTTTATACGGCTATGTGATTACATAATCTGCAACCATGTATATTGGAGCCTATTGGTCAACATTGATATATGACAAGAATAATATGCACTCTTTTACGAAATGTGGCTTTAAGCCGAATGATGTACTAAGTAAAGAAGAATGTTGAATCTGAATATGCTTAAGAATGGTAAAGCCTGCGGGTCTTAGTTCAGTTATGGATTAGATAGGCATGACTATAGGGATACAGTCGCAGCTACCATAGTTGACCCAATTTGGGTCTTATTCCTTAATGGAACCATCGTTTAACCCCGTTTGGGTCCATAGTTTGTTCCTTGCTGGAACCATTGCTTGACCCCGTTTAGGTCCATTGTTTGATATCTTTGAATATCCATAGTTCGATACCTTCGGGTATCTATTGCTCCCGTTATCCACCCTTGGAACTAGTACTTAGGCAGGCTATCAAAGAAGATAAAATGTACATAACATAAAGAAAATATGTAATGATTGCTCCATTTATATGATGTAAGCATGATGAATGGCCTGTTATGGTGTTATATCCTAATTCTTGATGACTTTAAACTATTTCTATGAAATAAAATGCCATATTATGTGTTACATGACTATGATATCTCACATTTATTGTGAAGAAAGTTCTCGTGTGAGTGTCGTTACAAGCTAGGCTCACCAATGGGCTCCACAGTGAATAGTTTGGTCGTTTGAGCCACAAGCTTACAACATTATATTAAAAGTTATACGAACCACACCTTTATGTATATAGAAATTATAGTATGTTGCATATGGTATGAGGACTTGGTCCATTAATCATGATATGTGGCACATGTTCGTTGAAATGGCATGCAAACCCGTTAGTATGTATATGAACATTTCATATGCATCTTCATATGTGTAATTCTGATATAAACCCAAATGTAAACCATGATATACTATGTTGTATGATGTCTTAAATTGCAATGATAAGATAGCATTAAGGAATAAGTGTGTATGAACCCGAAATGAGAATTAAAAAAAGATATATGAAGAAATCAAGTATAACAATAATTATATGGTTGTTAAATGGCATAAACACCTTGGTGTGCATAGATTTAATATTAAATACAGGAATTATGTAACGATATGATTAATTCATTAAGTTAACAGCTTGTACTGTCAACAACCTGGATGCATGAATTATGGAGTAGTAAGGATTAGGAGGGTATAAATCAAGCTAGTTATGGAAGAAAGGAAGTAAACTTAAGATAGTAATTTGACAAGTTCCGAGATAAGATAATTTACAAAATGCTCTAAACGTTGGTAAGCCGGGTTTTATTATTAAGTTTGAAAACTTCCCCAATATGCCCATTATGATATGATCAATATAATAGACTCATATGTTATCCCATGCTGCTGTGAAAGTTTATATGATGAGATGAATTGTGTAAAGAGGTTATGTTCATGCATATAGAGTTTTATTCCCCACTAAGCTTTATAGCTTAGTACGGGTTTGTTTATCCGTGTAGGTTTCAAGTTCAGCTCTAGAGGATCGAGCTAGATGCTGTTACCTTGAGGATTTTGAGATTCTTGAAGGCCATTTATGTTATAATTATTTAATTATAAGCTTGATTATTTTATTGTGGCATGTAATTATGGCCTGTTCTATTATTATTTCCGCCTGACCTTACTAGGTTTGTGATGATGATGATGATCAATGATGGTTATCCATGGTAAAGGAATTAGGGTTTTATATGTTATATAATGAATTTTGTAATATATTAATGCTTTGATTAAATTGACGATATATATATATGTGTCCTTTGTGATCATGAGTTCTTTTTTCTATGTGTATGACAATATATGATATATGAAGAAACTTTCATTAGGGTAAAGGTATTATAACATTGAATGGATGCAATAATTATCATAATTGCATAAGCATATTTCATATTAAAGATTATAAGAGTTATACAGTAACACCTATTATTTTTGAAATATTTTTACATGATTATATATATGTGTTCACAATGTTTGTATGTGCACATTCATTAATGCGTATTTGTTATTTGTGGTGATGATATATAATTATTATGTTTGGTTGATAGGCTTGTTTTTATGATACATCTAATACGTTATAACATGAGTAATTTATGGAATATAAAGTAAGCCTATAGTAATATAATAATCTCATGGTAATTGGAAGAGTTGATTTGCTATATAATTCTAATGTGTGTATATCAAAGACATACAAGAATAGATGAAAGATAATTTCAATATCTATGAAGATTGTTTATGAAATTAATAATAGATAACTATGCTTTTATGATTAAACATTGATTAAGAAAATAATCATATGATAAATAGTTAAATTTAAAGCCAAAAGATGTTGGAACTTGTATGATTATATATGGTGAATGAAGCAATAATACAAATTCCTACCGTTGAACATTATGATTTCTGTAAGTGGATATAAATGTTGAATTTTATTCATTTCTTAAAATAATCATTGTTATAATTGAGGCATGATGTGTGCTTGTTGACGATCACTGTGAGTGGTCGTTTATCATAGTTTAAGTTCTCCACTAAGCTTTATAGCTTTGCACGGGTGTTTCATCTGTATAGGTTGCAAAGATAAAATTTCATATCAGGATTGACATCTGCAGTGCGTTGGCCAACATAAGTCAGTAAAGATATAAAAGTATATAGTCTTCTTTTTTTGTTTTTTTTTTTTATATTTCGAGGTTTTTATCTTGTGTTGGAAATTTTGTATAAGTACAGTTGTTTTGTATATGTAGAATTATTATGTTGTTAAAGGACTCTTATATAGTTAAGTGTTATACCTTAAAGTTTTTATATATGTGTTGATTTAAGCTTTTGTATAAGACAAACCTTATATTAAGGTTTTCTATTTGACAGAATAGTGATGTATGATTAAATAGTTGAATTATTGATATCTTTAGGATAAGGGAATTAGGGTGTCACAATTAAGTGGTATCAGAGCTTAGGTTTAGCCATTTCTGGGCTATAAGCGTCTAGAGTTGTTGTCATAGGAAGCTATAGAGTGTTGGCCAATGCAGATATCCTTATTTAGCTATGGTTATATTAAAGTGAGATGGTTTGATAGAATTTGATAATGAGAAAGCATGAATAACTGTATATGTGGGTAAATGTTTATGATTGAAGTTTTGAAAATGGACTATATGTGTCATAGTATCTTTCTTGGGATGTTAATTTTAAATCGAATAGTACATGATTTATGCAAATGAAAAGTATATGGGATTATGGTATAAGTGTGTTAGTAGAAACATAGTTGTTATTTTATTATGAAACATGAGATGGAGCTATCTAAATTGATGAGAAGATCCATAGTTAAGGCTTTTGAGATTATAATTTGAGGATTCATTATAAGGCTCTATATACCTATCAATGTTTCCTTATCGAGTACGGGCAATTGACGAAACATTACACATAGGATGGGGCAAAAACATATACAACACATGAGAATATGCATTTTCATCTTACAGCATACATGAAAGCATCATTCATACATAGCATAGCATCAAACATCATATTCCATGTACATGCCCCAATTGAAAAAGGAAACTGACAGGATATATGTGAGCATAGTAATGATGTAATTTATGATAATTTTGCTTTTATAGGGAGATAGAGTTATAAGAGAAGCGATAAGTTAAAGTAAGCATCAAGAAAAGTTGGAAGAAATAGTATGGAACAAAAGTTTATAATTTTACACACATAATTATAAGAATGATAGTGATATATTCAAGTAAATGAAATAAGTATGAATTTTGCAAACGAAATTCCTTAAGGGGCAGAGATTTGTAAGGGCCAAAAATAGGTCCTAGTAGAATTCAAGGACATTAATATGTTATTAAAGTCTAATTAAGCTTAATTAAATGAATTATTATAAGTTAAGACCTAATGGATTGATGGTCTTAAGTGATAGAGGAGTAGAGAGTTAATTAAAAAAAATTCGTATGTTCATTTACAATTTAAAAGAAATTAAAGCTAAGTAATCAATTAAGATGAAATTAGAAGTTATTATATTGAAGGATAAATTAGTTATTTATTTATGTGTGTAATTGAAATAAAATTTTATTTCAAGGGTCAATTATAATATAAGAAAATTTAATTGGGTACAATTGTAACTTAAGAAAAATTAGATATGGTTCTTTTGTAAATAAAGAAATGTAAAGGTATAATTAATAGAGGATATAAATTTAGAGCTCAATGTTAACATAATGATTAATTGGGGTTAATTTTGAGGATTAAATAAGTTTGGGGGTAAGTGTTGTAATAGAAGATAAATATAAGGTTAATGTATGAAATGTGATTTTAGTGGGTAAATTATTTAAGAAAGAGTCACATGCAAAGAGTGAGTAGAATTTTGCCCACTAAGCTTTGGAAGATATTCTTCACATGAGATGATGGACTGCAAGTCATTTTCATCTTCTTTATTTAAGTTAAACTCACTCTCTCAACTTCATCCTTTGCAAGCTTAAGAATTAGGGAATTGTAGGAAGAATGCTTAAGGAATAAAGGATTGATTTGAAGTTACAAAATCAGGTTTGGGATTTTTATTTCCTAATTTTTCTTATGCATATGTGTAGATATCATTATTTATGCTTGGATTACTCAATTTTAATGGTAATTTATTAGTTTGTTTAGGGTTAATGAGAGATTTTAAATAGGAAAAATTGTATTTTTGATTGTTAAGGAAAAACTGGGTGTGGTTCTTGTGCACTAGGCTACTTGTTTTGCCTATATCTGGAGTTGTAGACCTCAGATTAAGGTGATTCAATAATCTAGGAAAAATAGATTCAATTATCTACAATTCATTAGAAGGAGTTATGGCTTGCTTCTATCATTAAAGAACCCAAAAAATTCATACAAGTGAACTATTTGAGCGTGCAGGCAGTTTTGACCAGTTTACAATATTTTTACCATAACTCCTTGTATTTAAGTCATAATTGAGTTAGGTTTGATTCATTGTAAATGAGAGAGATAGGAAAATAAGTTTGTAGAAGGAAGCCACTTCTGAATCGGCATTTAACTATCTTTAAAATTAGCTTGAATGTCGAAGACACTGTTAGTTACAGTCAAAGAATAGATTATTGTATTTCTAGCATAAGTTTTTGGTAGAGGAGTTAAGTTGCTATGATGTAAAATTATAGTTAAACTATATAGGTATGGATAAAAATTTAATAAAGAAAGGTTTGTACAACTCTGCATATATATTTTTCTATGAATTTTCTAATTGGTGATAGAAACTATTTTGGTATTATGAACAACTTATGATTTTTCTTGCATATCTGGAGTTATAGATGTGATATTAAAGTTATTTTTATTGTATGGGATTAGGTTTCTCATACATGTATGCAATTAATTAGAGCAGGGACATGATCTAAAAGTATGGTAGTTGTATAAATGAATAGAGAAACAATTTTAATAAAATGAATGAAAAGAGAGAGATGAAAGCCATATATGAGTTAGTGGCTGTAATTTTAGTATAATTAGAGTTAGAAAACTCTATTTGAGACAATTCCAATTTCTAAAGTTACATAAGATATATGTCTACAAAATAGTAGAAGAAATTGGTAGCTAATTATGCCTATAAGTCATCCTAATATTTAATTGGAAATTTAATAGAAATGTTGAATTCGGTTCTGGAATAGATTGTAGAAAATATGATATATCTCATTGAATAGTGAACGATATGCTATGAAGTTAAATTCTAGAAAAACTAGAATTCTAAACCTATACTTTTCATGAAGAAAGTGAATCCTTGTTCTGCCTTAAGCTTGTCTAATTTTAGCTTAATTTTGGACCTATACACAACACTGTCAATAGAAATAGTATTTAATAAAGTGTAAATATCTTGAGTTATAGAAGTGCAATTGAAATGATTTTTGATGTTCTTTTAGAAACTGGAAACATAAGGGATCATGTTTGTAGGGATATTTTTGCTAAAAATGACATTTTCTTGGTAAAAAAATGGCATATAATTTAGATTTGGATTTTACCTTTGTGCATAAGCCTAAAGGTAGAATTTTAATGTTTAAGTTTAAATGTTGTTATGTTTACTAGAAACACAAGGAACATATATATTGAGCTTATGAATATGAATTGAATATATATTGAGCTTATGAATATAAATTGAATATATATTGAGCGTATGAATATGAATTTTTAATGTTTAAATGTTGTTATGTTAAATTTATGTATACATAGAAGTACATTGATTTAGAAATAGTATGTAAAATAATTGATTTAAGTGTTATGTATATACATGTATGTTCAAAAACATGTACACAACTTGTTATATGAAAATACGCTTATATATATTTAATCAAATGATAGTGTGTATTTTTTATAGAAATATTAATCGATGAAATTAATTATGAAATGTTAAAGCATGATAAATGAAATTTATATAAACATAGTATTTGCCTACTATTAGAGTTCATTTGTGGATAGATAGGCGTCTATATTGATATTGCAGCTGCTTCAAAACAGTTTTGACCCATTTAAGTTAATTTGAAATTAAAAGTTACTGCGACCCCGTTTGGGTTTAAAAGTTAGTGTTGATTTGAACAACCCAGTGTGGGTTGCAGCTGACCCCATTTAGGTCTACTTGACCGGTCTAAGTTATTTTTTTGACCCTGTTTTGGTCCCATTTTCTATTAAACCCTTTTGGGTTCATTGTTTGTCCTTCTGAACCTCTATATTGATCCTTTTACGTTCATTATTTGGTCTTTGAAGCCATTATATCGAACCGGTTGGGTCTTCTATTTGCCCTTAGAGGTAATTGTGTTGACCATTTAGGTTTTTTATTGTGATATCTTTAAATATCTTTTAATTGATACCCTCAGGTATTCATTGTTCCTGTTATCCACATTTAGGGTTAAGTAGGCTAAATTGAAGTATAAATGCATTACAGTCAATTTTATTGTAATGCTTAATTGTACTGTATGGAATAGTATGATGAACAATGATTTTATTATATGGATTACATGTATAAATTCTAAGAGCATATTATGTGATATTGATAGTAAGAATGCTAAATTAAATGTTAGGGTATTTCAATACTATTAGTATCCAGAATACATGCTAGTTTGTTATATAATGAATTTTATACTATATTAATGCTTTGATTAAATTGATGATATATACATATGTGTCCTTTGTGATCATGAGTTCTTTTTTTCTATGTGTATGACAATGCATGATATATGAAGAAACTTTCATTAGGGTAAAGGTATTATAACATTGAATGGATGCAATAATTATCATAGATCCTAGAAGGGAGGGAGATGGCAAAGGTAAGAAGGAAAATTCAGA